>CAHIKZ030004870.1:547500-570000 GCA_903632075.3 Acanthosepion pharaonis | reverse complement strand
TCATCATTAGTCAAGAGGTTTTTCTGAACGACACCGTCATGTAAGTACATGCATTTTCTGGTTTTAGACACAATATTTGCCGGGGCATTTTAGCGCATCGTTTCACAAATGAAATGGCTTGATGCAACCGTAAGTTCTATGATAAGAGATCCTTTTCTCACACTTCTCACGTGTGAAATTCTCTTTCGGCTGCTTGTTTTCCAGTCAACATTGATGTTCAAAAATTGAAATGAAGTTTCAATCATTATCTTGTCTTCTTCCTTTGTCTTCTTTTTTCTTTTTTTTTTTACTATTTACATTTTAATTTGTTTTTTCCTAATAACACCTTTTTTTCATTTTTTATTTCTCCGATAAAAACCAGAAAGAATGCCGAAGACAGTATATAACAAGAAAATCAACCGCTAAATGATATATATATATATATATATATATATATATATATATATATATATATATCATTTAGAACTACTGCGGGCTTTTTCAAACACTCCATTTAAAATATTATATATATATATATATATATATATATATATATATATATATGAAGAAGTATAGTTTTAAAATGAGCTATATTTATGGGATAAAGTGCTCAATATCAGAGATAGAGCGTATGTAAATATAAATATAAAAGTTAACATTTAATTCAACACTCAGAGGCGACAGGCTGTTTTCGTACTGACGCTATCGTCAGGCTATATATATATATATATATATATATATATATATATATATATATATATATATATAAGTCCAACGCTCTGAGGCGACAGGCTCTTTCATATTTCTGCGTCGGATTCCCATGGTTTTTAACCACAATCAATATTCCCACACACTTATTCATAAATTAAAAAATGATTACAAGAACCTCCAATTAGACAACAAGATCAAAGACATTTTCGATAAACCACCCATAAATGCAATGAAACAATCACCCAACTTATCAGCTATCCTCACCTCTACCAAATATCTAAACAATAGAAACCAAACAGGAAATTACAAATGTAACAAACCCTCGTTGCTTAGTTTGCAAACATTTAGTAATAGCTAATACATTTTACGTACCCAACACCAATATCAGGATACAGCCACCTAACCTCACCTGCGATACCCATAACGTAATCTATTATTTATTCTGCAACTTATGTCCTAATAGTGGATATATTGGTGAGTCTGGAAACAATTTTAGATTTCGTTTTAATAACCATAAACAAACAATACGTCAAAACAACCCTTATTCCCCATAGCTAAACACTACAATCAATCAGGACACACATTAGAAAACTGCAAATGTTTATTAATAGATTCCGATTTTACTTCCACATTCACACGCAGAAAAAAAAAACATATTGATTTTAAAATTAAATACACATAAATTAGGGTTGAATAGGGACTTAGGTGTTTTAAATCTTTATAAATATTTCAATAGCTAAGCAATTTCTTTAGATATAGTAAAAAATATTTTTAAAATATTTATGACAGTTAGATTTAAATTAGAATATCTGAACAGTGACGTTCCATATCACGTGACGTCCGCGTCTCGCGAAGGACGCTACTTGCCAACAAAACAGTAATTTTAATTTATTTGTAACAAACAGTTATTTCTGATGAAAATTGAGGACAATTTGAAATATCAAATATATATATAAAATAAATAAATACTTTCATAAAATAAAACATTATAATTTTTAATTTGAAACTTTTTCTATATATACATATTAAGAAAGTATACGTGGCTTCTCATTATGCTATTTGGACCCTACTTAAACGGCAAAAAAATCTCCACGATAGAAGAAAACTAGAAAAATTTTCTAAAACTGGCACAACACACTCGGATATTATATTTCTCGGACTTTGCAAGAAAAATGGACTTAATACCAAAAGGATTCCGATTTAAATACAATTTCCAAATAGTTTTATTACATTGCAAAAAAAAAAAGCCCAACATATATACAACAGAACCTCCACGCAATTAAGAAATCTTGCGCAAAACACTGCTTACATTAAAAAATCTTTTACATGAACTTATCTAAAAAAAATCAGTTATTCTCTCTACCTAACACTTTCTCCGTTTCAATACTCTCAAGTAAAAAAGCACTCAATTTCCTGTACCAAAAAACTGACACAGTGTATATTTTTGAAAAACCAAAAACTCAATAAACTAATTGCTGAGGACCCCATTTTACAACACATAACTTACCTGAAAAGATTATTTAATACAACAGATCCCACGAAGATCTCATTATGTTCACTACACCAATACTACCTCTGCTGACAACCACATCACAACCTATCTAAATACACTCTCACCCAAGGAGAAACCTCTTTATTAAATAAAGGATTATCATTCTGCCCCTCACAACCACTAAAACCTCCCTAAACCTTTGCTACATATGGAAAAATACCTTCGTAGACTGAGACTAAAAAGAATATTTCTCAGACAACAAACCTACTTCTAATACAGACAACAGCGCTAACCAATCATGCTCCAAACTTCCTCCGACGAAGAACAATATATATGGACCCCCACCAAGCGGACGTAACCAACACTTGGATCAGTATGCCCACAAAGCCAGACAACACATGGATTACTTCTAAAAAACAAAGGACACCAGATAAAAAAATACAACTTATCCAAAATAGAACCCCAAGCCATCTATACTCTTAAAAACAACCGAGACATAATTATCGTACCAGCCGACAAGGGCGGACTATAACCATCTTAGACACTAACCACTACATTAAAGAAGCAGAATCACAACTTCAAAATAACAGATTCTATGTACCCTTACCTCTAGACCCAACTAGCACATTCAAAACAGAATTATCACTTCTCCTCCAGAACCTGAACTACAACATAAAAAATACCATAAAATCTCTTATTCCTGAGAACCCTAAAACAGCAACATTCTACACTATCCCAAAACTACATAAACTCCCCAAAATCATTTCAGAAAAACACCCTAACACTTTTTTCATCCGACCCACATCAAATTACACAATCAAATAATGAAGAGAACATCTATGAAATTTCAAAAAACCCTTAAAATCATGCCACCTGGTAGACCCATAATATCAGGCATTGGCACCCTCACAGAACTTATATCTGGGTACATAGACAATATCCTAAAACCTTTTATTGCCTGACACATACCTAGTTATATTAGAGACACTACTGACTTTCTCAGCAAATTACAAAACATTAACTTAGTCCACCATGATACAATCCTAGTAACGATGGATGTTTCGTCCCTTTACACGAACATTCCACATGTTGAAGGAGTATCAGCTTGCTATGAGTTCATAGTAACAAAAAAATTACCTAACTACCAAATTACAGATATATGCCAATTAATAAAGTTCATCTTAACACATAATAATTTTAAATACAACAACAAACACTATTTACAGATTAGTGGCACAGCAATGGGCACAAAATGGCACCTAGTTATGCTAATATCTTTTATGCACATTCTAGAAAAGAAGATACTAGACAATTCGGAATATAAACCATCACATTACTTTAGATATATTGATGACATTTTCTTATTATGGACTCATGGATCAGAAAAATTAAAAACCTTTTTCACTTTCTGCAACAATTTCCACGATACAATTAAATTTACCATGGAGCACTCATACATCCATCCCTTTCTTAGACGTTATGATAAAATTAAACAAACATACACTTTCTACCAGTCTATAAACAAACCCACAAACCAACATAAATTCCTGCACTTTAACAGCTGTCATCCCTTTAAATTAAAAAAAAAATCTATTGTATACAGCTCATTTCTTAGAACCAAACGCATATGCTCAGACCATTTAGATTTTCTATACAATATTAATAACTTAACAAAACAATTCCTAAAATGCAAATACCCAATAAAAATAATAAAAGAAGCACTAAATAAAACTATCCTGATAAATCGTAACACACTTCTCACATACAAGAAAAAAAAACAACAATCGGATTCCCATGGTTTTTAACACAATCAATATTCCACACACTTATTCATAAATTAAAAAAATGATTACAAGAACCTCCAATTAGACAACAAGATCAAAGACATTTTCGATAAACCACCCATAAATGCAATGAAACAATCACCTAACTTATCAGCTATCCTCACCTCTACCAAATATCTAAACAATAGAAACCAAACAGGAAATTACAAATGTAACAAACCTCGTTGCTTAGTTTGCAAACATTTAGTAATAGCTAATACATTTTACGTACCCAACACCAATATCAGGATACAGCCACCTAACCTCACCTGCGATACCCATAACGTAATCTATTATTTATTCTGCAACTTATGTCCTAATAGTGGATATATTGGTGAGTCTGAAACAATTTTAGATTTCGTTTTAATAACCATAAACAAACAATACGTCAAAACAACCCTTATTCCCCCATAGCTAAACACTACAATCAATCAGGACACACATTAGAAAACTGCAAATGTTTATTAATAGATTCGATTTTACTTCCACATTCACACGCAGAAAAAAAAGAAACATATTGATTTTAAAATTAAATACACATAAATTAGGGTTGAATAGGGACTTAGGTGTTTTAAATCTTTATAAATATTTCAATAGCTAAACAATTTCTTTAGATATAGTAAAAAAATATTTTTTAAAATATTTATGACAGTTAGATTTAAGTTAGAATATCTGAACAGTGACGTTCCATATCACGTGACGTCCGCGTCTCGCGAAGGACGCTACTTGCCAACAAACAGTAATTTTAATTTATTTGTAACAAACAGTTATTTCTGATGAAAATTGAGGACAATTTGAAATATCAAATATATATATAAATAAATAAATACTTTCATAAAATAAAACATTATAATTTTTAATTTGAAACTTTTTCATATATATATATATATATATATATATATATATATATATATATATATATATATATATATATATATATATATATATAAATGTTTATATAATATATATATATAATAAATATTATATATATATATATATATATATATATATATAATATATTTTAAATGGAGTGTTTGAAAAGCCCGCAGTCGTTCCTCTTTCATATTTATAAATCTACCATTAATCCATGTAGTGGGTATTTCTGCCATGTCTAGTAAATTTTTAATGCAATGCCAATCGTTACCTTCTACCATCTTAATTTCTATTATTTTATTGTTCTCTCTCCTTAATAATGTTTTTCTTATATTGTTTCACACTCAGTAACCTCCCCCCCCGCCTCACTGCGTGTGGCTTTGTTGCCTCGCTTGGGGTGAAATGATAAACTGAATTACAAGCACATGTCCGTAAAAATGCTGCATTACAGTATTTGTCAGTCTGTTAGACGCACACACGCATTAGACGCGCCCAGGTTTTGGCATGGAATATTTAGGGGGGAAAAATATATCAGAAACAATAAAGATAATAACTTTAAATTATAGCCTTACCTTGATGTGACATTTGCACTAACCATGAAGTAATTTAACCATGCATTTATTGAAAATTCTTTTTAGTTCAGGGAGCAACATCTGCATATACAGTAAATTCTTAATAGTTACAAAGAAATCTATTGGTATCAGTGAACACTGGTACATATGGTAATAGGCAAAAAAAAAGAAATATGGTACTTGTTGGGAAAATGAAGTCCCATACCGTACATGCAGGAAAAGCTTTGCGCAGGTGCGTTACCGTGGTCGATGAGGATTGGGTGTGTGGACCGCTCTCTTAAGTGGCGTACACATTCTGATCCTTTGCCGTTCACAGGGATCCGTCCCTGTGCTGGTGGTGTCGCAGCTTGGACCAGCTCTGACAAGCCAAGACCAGCTCTGACAAGCCAAGACCAGCTATGACTAGCTTAGACCAGCTTGGACAAGCTATGGCCAGTTTGGGCCAGCGGAGTGAGTGAGAACAATCGGGTCCCCATGTTAAAAAATAACCTTGCGTTACAACCTGACTCAGTGGTGGCGATGGTGGTGGTGGTGGGGGGTGGGTCAAGTAAATCAACCGTACATGCAGAAAAGCAAATTCCAATACCTGCATTTCAAAAACATACAGGAAAATCAATTTAGCCGTCAAAGCAAAAACTTCTGTAAAATTTGGTATTTCTACAAAACAATCTGCGGAATATTGTGCAATTCCATAAATTTCATTTCTTTTTCCTATATGAATCTTTCAGGGATATTTTTTATTGATATCATATTTGTTCACTTCCAGGAGAACGACTTTCAGAGCTAAGTACTATGCATCCTGGTGAACCCCATTCTTTCGTGGTCTTCATGTCCCTCTCATATACGATACTGCCGTATTGGATGCAGGGTAAAGTTTTGGTGTATTTTTGGGAAAAAAATCAGCGTCCAATAGGCCGGCAAATACGCCGTCCTGGGTATGATCATAAACTACATCCACGTCCTGGGTAAGACGATAAAACTACATCCGCGTCCTGGGTAAGACGATAAAACTACATCCGCGTCCTGGGTAAGACGATAAAACTACATCCGCGTCCTGGGTATGACGATAAACTACATCCAACAGCAAGGCCTCTGATCAGGAGGTTTTGAGGAGCGTGTAACCACCTTTTAATTGCTGGTATTCTCAGGTCTACCTTGATCCGGGGTGGTAGCGCCTGTTAGGGTCCCAACTATGGGCAAATAGCTAACCCCCAAACTGAGGCCAAAACACTATGAAAGTGTAAAAATAGGTTTAATTCCAAAAATACTTTGTAAAAAATTATTATCAGCAACAAAATTTGAAGTAAAATTATTGACAGAAATACAATTTTTGAAAAAAAATATAACCAGCTATACATTTTTGAAGGAAAAAAAATATTACCAGCAATAAAAATTGTCGGCATTAAATAACCTATTGTGGTTGAGATGCCGTAAAACAAACCAAACCAAATCGGTAAATACTGTCATTAAAATGGAAACGTATGTAAAGATCACATTGAGCCTCTTGTTCATTGATTAGAATGTGAAAAAAAAAAAAAGTTGAAGAGGAGTCAGATTAATAATAGAATGTTTCAAAAGATGAAACTGAAAATAAAATATGCCGTATATACTCGTGTAATGGGCGATCTCGTGTATCGTGCGACCCCCAAATTTTCACCTATAAAAGAATGATTTTATTATGTATCTCGTGTATCATGCGAGTTCCTTTTTTGAGAGACCAAATTACACTAGACTAACCCCTTTTCCTCTATCTCTTTATCCCATCTGCTAGTTAAAAATGTAAAAGAGAATGACAGAAGTATCGTTAGTAACGCTATACTAAACGCGTACAGCCATAAACAACCGTACGATGAAACAGCTAAACATCTTATAAACGTAAACAAAGGAAAAAATGCACATTCGTTATGTTTGTATTTTATAATACGATATTAATATGCAAATATTACATACATTATTATTGGATACAGTTAAGTAAAACATCAGTTTTATCAAAATCATTTTTATTTTAAATACAGCTCTACTTTTTGACTACAGTAAATGGATAGATAGTTTGGTCAACGGCGTAGTCATAGCCAGCAGTACATACACTAATTTTAGATCTCATGTATGATGCGACCTCCTTAAAATTACCTGCAAAATTAGGTCTTCAAATGTATATACGGTAACCTGTTTTTGCATATTAGAATTTTTGAAAGGTAGAAAATCATTTTTTGAAATAAAAACCTTTTTTTTTTTTTCATTTTATTAATTCTATACACAGAAGACAATATATAACAAGAAAATTAAGAGCTAAATACACACACACACACACACACACACACATATATATATATATATATATATATATATATATATGTGAAAAGTGAATATAAATATAAATAAATATATATATATGTATAATTATTTATATATTATATGCACGCGGTACTTTATTAGAAAGCGCTCAATATCAGAGATAGAGCTAACATATTTGGTTTGTCTGACGATCGCTAAAAGCGTGAAACCCAGGGTCACAAACTCACATCTATCCAACCAAATATATATATATATATATATATATATATATATATATATATATATATATATATATGTGTTTGTGTGTGAGAGAGAGAGTGTGTGCGCGCGCGCAGTGGTGACATCTTACCGGTTTGCGCGAACCGATACTTAAAAATTATAAAAAAGATTAGCGAACGGGTCGTTGGATTATGGATTATCTGAAAAAAGATTATATATTAATAGCCGATATATGATACCACTGCAGTAAGTTCTTCGGAGGCTGAAAGATGGTATTTTTAAGTTTAAAATGTGAGAAATCTTCTAGCCATAAATTTGATAGGTTTTCCATTGGATCTTTGTGACTACAGCGATTCAGTTCGACTGTGGCTAAGAAACCATAACAAAGCTGATGACACTAGAGTAAAAAACAAAAAAACATTATACTTCTGAACAGAAATATGATGAGAACAGAATTTTAATTCTGGAAATATATTAATAAATAAATGTTTTCTATTAAATTATAAAAATGATTTAATTCTTTTTGATATTATAAAGTGATTTGTTTCCATTCTCAGATTAAAAATAAAATAAGGATAATACCTGCCTTTATAGAACCGGTTGAGATGCCATTATTGTACACACACACACACATACACACATAATATATATATATATATATATATATATATATATATATATATATATATATAATTATGTTAGAAATAGGGTCATTCACTTTCAATCCTCAATGCAAACTTCAGACAATCTGGTTGATTGGTTGAGGCGCAAATCTGACATGCATATATATATATATATATATATATATATATATATATATATATATATACAGAGAGAGAGATAGAGAGAGAGAGAGATAAAGGGAGGTGGTCAGACGATTGCGTATAACATGAAATAGACTGACGCCACTGGGTGTTGACATCAATGTCCACTTTTATATTTACATACGCTCTATTCTTGATATTGAGCACTTTAACTGATAAACATACCTTAAAATTATATTTCTACTATTTATCTATACATATATGTGTGTTTGTGTGTATCTTTGTGTGTGTGATAAAATATAGTTCATATATATATAGATAGATAGATAGATAGATAGATAGATAGATAGATAGATAGATAGATGCATACATACATACATATATATATATATTGCAAGTGGTGTTTGAAAACCCACGGTTATCACTCTTGTACATTTATATATCTACCAATATTGCAGTCATATCTGGTCTGATATTCCTGCTATATCTCTTGAGATTTTTGACAAATTTCGAACAAGGGTCTGTAATGTTATCGATGCTGACCTGGCATCTCGACTTCAGTCACTTTCCCACCGACGTGACGTTACTTCCCTTTGTCTTCTCTCTATATATTTTCATGGAAATTGCTATAAAAGCTCTTCTCCCTAGTGCCTCGTTTACACGTGCTAATAGATTGAAAACAAGGGCTCACCATTTTACTGTTGAACTAGCTAGAGGCAACCGTCACTTCTATTCTAACGGTTTCTTTTCCCGAATTTCTCGCCTGTGGAACTCCCTTCCTATTTCTTGCTTCCCTGCCAACTACAATCTTCAAAAATTTAACGTTAATCGCCATCTTCTGCCTTCCTGACTCCTGTTCCTTTATTATTCTTTCCTCACTCTTCCTCCTCGACAAAGTGTCCTTGCTTGTGGGTGAAATGATTAAAAGATATATAGGCTAGAATTGTGTTTTCTCAACCGTTTTAAGCAACGGCACACCTGAAAGCAGACGAAAATATCACGGCCCACTTAGCAAAATTTGTAAAGGGCATACATTTAAATGTTATGAAATAAAACCACAGGTTTAAAAAATACACATAAATATGAATTTATTTTATTTTAATGTTTCTATTTAAATATTTGTACAACTTATTTAGTGTGAAACCTGCGCCTCGTGTTTTTTCACGATTTCTACAATGTTTGGTCAATTGTGTGATAAGCAGACTCTCATTTCTTCTTCAGTTGAGCGTAGTTTTTCTCACTTCTTATTTTTTACTAGCAGTAGAGCCCGGCGTTGCCCGGGGATGTAACAGTAAGAGATAGATCAAGTATCGACCATCATAATGACTGAAAAATAAAATTGACAAAAATTATTATTTAAGGTTGACGGACACGCATGTCTTAATTAGGTTTTCTTTTTTGTCTTTTTGTTTTTTTTTACGAATTGGTCAAACCCAAACTCAAACAAAAACATTGTTTTCAATCGTTATGAGTCTACCGATTGAATAGAATTTTATTACAAACAATTGTCTTGTAAATGGAATTTTTAAAGCATTCTGAATGTAAAAATAAAGAAAAAAGTGTGCAAGACAATAAGAAACACTACCTGCTAAAAAAAAAGATTTTTTGAAATCGGTTGAAAAATGTAGGAAATCTGATCCCATATATAAATGAACACACACACACACACACACACACACACACACACACACACAAACAAACAAACAACTTGGGTTTTATAATAAGTATGACTCAATATGAGTTGTCCCGCTTTCATTCTCGAAACAGCGATGCCTCTTAATTGTGTTTTCAAATTGATTTTGTGCAAAAACAATTGTGTTTTTTTTGAATTTTTTGGCTTTATCAGAACCAATTCCAAGGTAATTTTACGTAGTTCTTTGATATTGTTTTGTTGAAATCAGTTAAAAAATGTAGGAAATCCGATCCAATATATAAACGTACAGACACACACACACACACACACACAATCTGTGTTTTATAATAAGTAAGATGTTATTTAGGGTTGAGAAGCCTAATTCACATAAATAAGAAGCAGACAATTAAAATAAAACTGATAAAGCCTTTTTAGTTTTCTGGGATATTGCTTTTGTATTGAAATTCAAAATGTATCAATGGTACCGTCGGATGTTTTATTTTGAGTCAATCACTAGAAATGGTGGCCAATTCTTCTTCTTCTTCTTCTTCTTCTTCTTCTTCTTCTTCTTCACATAACTGTAGTCCAATATTAGAAAGAACATTTATAATTGGGATTGTTGAATCCAATCATTGATCTAGTGCAATGTTCCTCAACCGTTTTAAGCAACGGCACACCTGAAAGCAGATGAAAATATCACGGCCCACTTAGCAAAATTTTTAAAGGGCATACATTTAAATGTTACGAAATAAAACCAAAGTTTTTAAAAAAATACACATAAATACGAATTTATTTTATTTTAATGTTTCTATTTAAATATTTGTACAGCTTATTTAGTGTGAAACCTGCACCTCATATTTTTTTCACGATTTCTCACCGTTTTTCCGTTGAATTAGCAACCCACTACTTCGATTCTAATATCCGTTGAATTAGCAACCACTACTTCTATTCTAATATCCGTTGAATTAGCAACCACTACTTCTATTCTAATATCCGTTGAATTAGCAACCCACTACTTCTATTCTAATATCCGTTGAATTAGCAACCCACTACTTCTATTCTAATATCCGTTGAATTAGCAACCCACTACTTCTATTCTAATATCCGTTGAATTAGCAACCACTACTTCTATTCTAATATCCGTTGAATTAGCAACCACTACTTCTATTCTAATATCCGTTGAATTAGCAACCCACCCTTTGAATTAGCTACTTTCTATTCTAATATCCGTTGAATTAGCAACCCTACTTCTATTCTAATATCCGTTGAATTAGCAACCACTACCGTTCTATTCTAATATCCGTTGAATTAGCAACTACTACTTATTCTAATATCCGTTGAATTAGCAACCACTACTTATATTCTAATATCCGTTGAATTAGCAACCACTACTTCTATTCTAATATCCTTTGAATTAGCTACCACTACTTCTATTCTAATATCCGTTGAATTAGCAACCACTACTTCTATTCTAATATCCGTTGAATTAGCAACCACTACTTCTATTCTAATATCCGTTGAATTAGCAACCCACTACTTCTATTCTAATATCCTTTGAATTAGCTACCACTACTTCTATTCTAATATCCGTTGAATTAGCAACCACTACTTCTATTCTAATATCCGTTGAATTAGTTAAACTTCAACCACTACTTCCTTATTCTAATATCCTTTGAATTAGCAACCCACTACTTCTATTCTTCTAATATCCGTTGAATTAGCAACCACTACTTCTATTCTAATATCCGTTGAATTAGCAACCACTACTTCTATTCTAATATCCGTTGAATTAGCAACCACTACTTCTATTCTAATATCCGTTGAATTAGCAACCCACTACTTCTATTCTAATATCCTTTGAATTAGCTACCACTACTTCTATTCTAATATCCGTTGAATTAGCAACCCACTACTTCTATTCTAATATCCGTTGAATTAGCAACCCATACTTCTATTCTAATATCCGTTGAATTAGCAACCCACTACTTCTATTCTAATATCCGTTGAATTAGCAACCCACTACTTCTATTCTAATATCCGTTGAATTAGCAACCACTACTTCTATTCTAATATCCGTTGAATTAGCAACCCACTACTTCTATTCTAATATCCGTTGAATTAGCAACCACTACTTCTATTCTAATATCCGTTGAATTAGCAACCCACTACTTCTATTCTAATATCCGTTGAATTAGCAACCACTACTTCTATTCTAATATCCGTTGAATTAGCAACCCACTACTTCTATTCTAATATCCTTTGAATTAGCTACCACTACTTCTATTCTAATATCCGTTGAATTAGCAACCCACTACTTCTATTCTAATATCCGTTGAATTAGCAACCACTACTTCTATTCTAATATCCGTTGAATTAGCAACCCACTTACTTATTTCTAATATCCTTTGAATTAGCTACCACTACTTCTATTCTAATATCCGTTGAATTAGCAAACACTACTTCTATTCTAATATCCTTGAATTTCTTTTATCCACTTTTTTCTATTATCCGTTGGATTAGCAACCCCTTTCTATTCTGAATTAGCAACCACTATTATTCTAATATCCGTTGAATTAGCAATAACTACTTCTATTCTACATATCCGTTGAATTAATCAACCATCATCTCGCTTCTTTTTCTCCCCACAAAATCTCCGCATGCTCTTTCACTAATGGCATTGTCGTACTGCTAGGACTGAAACAATATATATATATATATATATATATATATATATATATATATATATATATATGCATTGTTTTGGCAGATAATATCGGTAAAGCGAATCGAGTTCTCACAGTCACTTCTGTGTTTATATCCGTGCAAATTAAATTCACCATCTTCCAACGGCTTAGGGTAATATCTCTGTTGACGCCAATTCAGCCGAGTTTCGATCCTAGCTAGAAGCAGCCGGATGTCTAACCACACTGATGAAACAGCTAAACAGTCTGTCTGCGAATGACAGTATATATATATATATATATATATGTGTGTGTGTGTGTGTGTGTGTGTGTGTGTGTGTGTGTGTGCGATGGGTGATTTATCGTCAAATTACGCAAAAATGAAAATAACACTGACATCTCATTTTAACCGTCATATATATATGGCACAAAGACATCTTGTAATACTAAAGAGTAGATTTATTCAATAAACTCGCCATTGGCATCAACCATGGCCTCCAGACGACTTTGGGATCTCATGCAATTTTTCTGGGCGGTTAAGTTGTTAAAGTAGGTAAATGCTGCCATAATTATGCCCTCGGTGTGTGTTTGCTTTTACACGAAATTTCGTTGATCTGTCGCTCAACTCCGCCCCACACATAATGATCAAGGAGTTTGGGGAGTTAGATGGCCATATGTGAGGGGTGATGGGGTTCCATAAATTGTCTGAGAGTCATAATTGTGTTCTCCGGCTTGGGTGCCATGATGCAGAGTCCTGTTGTCAGACATAGGATCTTCCAGCAGCCACCCTCTTGACACGGGACAGCACTACCCTCTCAAAGCAATTGATGTAGGTCCCTGTGTTGGGTCTGAGGTCCTGTGAGAAGATGAATGGAGGCATAACGTCGCAATCACTAGTAATCATGCCAAACATCTTCGTAAACACCATTAGACTCATCCAACCCAATCGGAATTCTCTGATTGACACTAAATTACTGTGAAATGTTCGTTTTGAATCTTCCGGCGAGAATGCCAAGAGGTACAGCATGCCGTTTCCAAAATTTATGGCGGGCTCTTCTTTTCTATATTTTCAGATGGACGTTACGATGCCGTGCAATCAACAAAAAATCAAAAACAAACAACGCGCCTGCGCGAAATTAAAGATATAAAATGGCGTCAATTTATCCATCCGCACGTGATATACACACACCCACAAACATATATATATATATATATATATATATATATATATATATACTATATATCGGATTCTAATATCCGTTGAGCATTTATAGATTCAGACCGTGGGATGATAACGTTGAGGTCAAAAACAAACATCATGCAAAATTTAATCTTATATTTACCGTATGTATTTATCTATCTGTTCTATCAATCATCTTTCTCTCTCTCTTTTCTATCCCTCTCTCTCTCCTCTCTTAGCTCTCTCTCTCTATGCTAATTCAATCCCTGATGTCTAATACGTTCAAAATGAAGGATCTGAACCAGTTTTATCATCTCTCCTATGCATGGGTTTTCCGAATTTAAACTAAACTTGTGACATGTCATTTCCCATAGGTTGTGCGTGCGCATGCATCCTTATACACGAACGTACATGTACACACCTAGTATGTGTCCATATTTCATGTACATACCTAGTATGTGTCCATATTTCATCTATCTATCTATCTATCTATTCTATCTATCTCATTTTCTTCATTATCTATCTCTCTTTGTCATTTTCTTCATTAACTATCTATCTTTGTCATTTTCTTCTTTACCTCTCTCATTTCTTCATTATCTAATGTTGAAACTTGACTAATGCATGGAATAATAATGCAACTCAAAATGTACTTAGAACAAAATGTATTGAAACAAGAAAGTGTACACTTATTTACTAATAGTCTTTTGTATATTCCTGGTAAGACCATTCCTGGAGAACGTGTAATTGAGCCGCTCAGGCAGAGTCTCTGGTTGAATTCTTAATATCTCCTGAATTCCCGGTACCAACCATATTTATATGGTAATATCCACTTGAAATTAGGTGGATCCTACCACAACATCTATCTATCTATCTATCTATCTATCTATCTTACGAGATTCAACTTATATCTGTCAAATAGAAAGCGAAGTGAAGATCGTGTTATGAGGCCCCATGGATTATCATTGTACAAAGCCTGATTTGGACCTAGGCTAGATCGCTTGCTATTACCTCTAGCAGGAAACCTCCAGCTGTTTCAGCCATCAAGTATCACATTTATCATTCTAATCACCAGTTAGACAGTAATGTTTATAAATGTAAAAGACAATAAGAAAACTGTAATGGTAGCCGACGCGTTTTGTCCAATGTGGACTTTCAAGGCAAAAACGAAATGAATTTATTTAAACAAAGTAACTAATAACAAAACAAAATGTCCTTAGCAACTGGAGGAATTTAGAGAACACTGTTTTCATACTGTTAACTGAAATTATGTCAATTACTGTCACGTGTGGAGATATTGTTTTTATTGATGTGTTGACGGATTCAACCATTTTCTTTTGATTTCTTGATACTGTTCTGTACGTTTGTTTGTGAGAGCAGTAATTCTGTTAAGAAAGGTGAAATAGGGAAAAAGCCTGGGCGTAGATTAATATTTGACCAAATATTCAATGGCAGCACTCTCTATAATTTCCTTCTGGGTGAGTTATTTTTTTATGAATGACATTTTAAAATCAAAATATGGTTGAATTTATTTCATGTATGTGCATTAGTAAATTGTTTTTGTGAGGTGACTTTTGTGCTCATAAATGCGTTTTTTTTTTTTAATTTCTACTGGTTTTTCCGATATATTGGAACATATATAGGAACAGTTTATCTTATAAATGCCTGCTTCAGAAATATTATTGTTATTAGTGTTTTGGTTTTTTTTCTATTGTCTTTTACATTTATAAAGATTTGTCTTTTTCTACAGCTTAACTCTGAGAAATTTTTTACAGTAATGTTTAAGATTCAGACCGTGGGATGATACGGTTGAGGTGTAAAACGAACATCATGCAAAATTGAATCAATATACATATATCTATCTATCTCCCCTGTCTCATCAACTCATCTCCTCCAGACGACTTTCTCTGTCTCGCTTTCTCTTTTCTCTCTTGATTTCTTTCTCTGTCTCTGCTCCATCTCTCTCTCTCTGTTGATTTCTTTCTCTGTCTCGCTTTCTCTCTCTCTCTCTTGATTTCTTTCTCTGTCTCGCTTTCTCTCTCTCTCTCTCTCTTGATTTCTTTCTCTGTCTCGCTTTCTCTCTCTCTCTCTTGATTTCTTTCTGTCTCGGGGTCTCCATCTCTTCTTGATTTCATTCTCTGTCCCTTCTCTCTTGGGTCTCTCTCTGTTGATTTGTTTCTCTGTCTCCTTTCTCTCTTCCCTCTCTCCTCCTCTCTGTCTGTTTCTCTGTCTCGCTTTCTCTGTTGATCTCTCTGGACATTTCTTTCTCTGTCTCTTTCCTCTCTCTCTGTTGATGTCTTTCCCTCTCTCTGGGTCTCCCCTCCCCACTCCCAAAATTTTAATGTTAATCGCATAACGTCTTCCTGACTTCTGTTTCTTTATTATTCTTTCCTCACACTTCCTCCTCGCCAAACCTGACACGAAAATGGCGGTGTTCGTTTAGACCTTCTCGATGTGTAACAGCATCAATGAAAGCGAATAAACTGAATCCATTACATGAGCTCGGTATAAATTTTCTGTTTATACGTTATTTTTTTTTCTCTGTATAGAAACTATTGCAAGTGTGACAATTTCGATCCTCACTTTTTTTTTTAAAGCGAAGTTCACCCTTTACAAGGCCCGGGGGCCACTCGAGGTAGAGGGTTACGTCTGAAGGCCATTTGTGTGTGTAGGATTGGAAGATAACGGTTAACCCTAGCCTTAAAGAGGAAAAGATTGTAGTGATCGAGAAAACATCATGATTGGACTCGGTTCCGTAGGGCAGTTGTTCGCAGAAGCTGCTGCTCCAGTGGAACTTACTTCTCACCGATGGAATAAGGAGGGAGTGTAGGTGGTTTGATGCTATGTAAGTGGCATGGCGTGTTCTTGCTGTGAAGGTTTTCTTCTATATATATAGTTCGCCCGAGTATCAGTGTTAGTAGCGGTAGTTCAGCGAGAGGCTCGCTATATCCCGCCTGTGAGAGAGAGAGGTTGAAGTGTAGAGAATAATTCGTCACACACACGTGCTCAAAGACACCTTTGTCTGACGATTCATTCTGTCTATCTATATGAACATGTTCGTATCTATCTATATATCTATCTATCTATCCATCTATCTATTTATGTTGTTGGATAAATACAACAATGACAAAAATAACAAAACCAACGAAAATGCAACTACCGAAACAGAAATAAAAACCCTTTAAATTGTGAATGTTTAACTAGCAATGTTGTATATACAGCTAATATAAATTGTGATAACCAACTGAAGTAATATTTTGGATTGGCTCAAACGGAGTGAAATGAAAGTTTTATCGAAATGGTCATCACTCAAACTTTGCTCAATGTCATTTCGTAGGGATGATATGCGTGCGTATTTGATCCTTAGCCCGTTTATTCAAAACATATATATCGTCTATCGACTTGCGTCATGTTAAAAAAAGATAGCGGATGTGCGTCCAATTCGAACTATCCAACTTTCTAGACTGAACCACCATCTATCTATCGGGCTTTCCGCTCGGCATCTAGAACTTTTTGCAAAGTCCCATTTTGCCGTTTAAAGCAACTATCTATCTTTGTCATTTTTCTCTTTACGCATATTGCTTTTTATTTTTTCCTCTAATGTAAAAAAGCAATGACTAAAAAATTAATGGAATATTTTCATTTTTTTTAATCGGTCATCTTTTAGACAAAATGGTATTTTAGAATAACAGTATTTATTAGATGGCCCGTTATTTTAAACAATATTTATTTCGTCTTTTGTACGTTCCTCGAGGTAATGAGAAAATTCCACCAGGCAAAATTCGAACCTGTAACCATGATTGAGAACAAACCCTCGGGCCAGCGTACTTTTACCGATTGGTATGTTTGAAATAATAAAAAATGACGGATTAAAAATCCATGAAATCGTTAAAATATATATATATATATCGGTATATATATATATATATATAGTTGATCCTACCAAACATTGTATCCCCCTATCTATCTATTTTTTTTTTTTTTTATTATTTAACTTGTATCTGTCAAATAAAATTAAAGTGAATTTTTATTTCGCCCCATATATATATATATATATATATATATATATATATATATTTTCTAGGCTAGATCGTTTGCTATAAACTCTAGCAGGAATATATCCCTATATTTTCAGTTTATCAAGTATTTAACTAAATGCGATCTATCCATTCTAATCACCATTTACCGACCTGAATGTTTATAAATTTAATAAATATATCAATAATTAAAACCTGTATCCTACACGGTATTTAGCCTGACGCTATATTTTTTCCAATGTGGACTTTCAAACAAAAACGAAATATTATAGACATTTATTTAAACAAAAATAACTAATAAACAAAAATAAAAAATAATTGTCCTTTATTTATATATATATATATTTATATATATACTGTTTATATATATATATATATATAAATTCTATTTTAATTATGTCGGTACTATCCATTTGGAGATATTGTTTTGTTTACGTTAAGACACGCTTGACAGATTCAACCATTTCTTTTAATTTCTTGTTTAAAAGAGTTCTTTGTACGTTTGCTTTGTGAGCAGTAATTCTGTTAGAAGGTGAAAGGTATAGCACGTCAGATCAAATGAAGGTTCTGTGGATTAATATTTGGTTCGATTCATAATGGCAGGACACATATTTTTCTATAATTTTCTTCAAGCCGGTAGAGTTAATTTCTTTTATTATAAAGAGCATTTTTAAAAATCTAAATTAATAACGTATGAATTTATTTAATTATCAAGGATTAGTCCATTTTATAATAAATTGGTTTTTACAGGTCTCTTTTGTGCTCATAATGCGTATTTTTTTTAATTTTAGAAAAGACCTTTCGGATAAACCTGTCGACTAAAACTGCTTAAAGGAACCTGTTTTTCTTATAAATGCCTGCTATATATAAATATTAAAGACATTTTTATTTTAGTTATTATTTTGATTTTTTTTAAGCAAATGTCTGTTTACATTTAACAACTTTTCTCTTTTCTGGTCAATTTAACTCTTAAAAAAGGTTTTTGTGGCCCAGAGGTAATGTTGAATTAAAATGACGGTTCCGATGGATACGGTTCGAATCCCCTGTCAAAGAAATCGAATATTTTCTATGAAAATTTCGACATTCAGGCCGGTAAATGTTATTTAATACTGTTTATCATAACAGAGCATTTGCTTAAACATTTGTCTCTAAATCTCTTAAATTTAAAATTCTAAATTATCGGACCTTAGCTTTCTTAATATATATATAAAGGAACAGATTCTCTTGTCTCAACGACAGAAAAAGTGTACATATTAAAAAAGAAGAGAGAAACCCTCTTTTTGGCTCTCTCTGGGTTTTTATTTATATATTTATATATATATATATATATATATATATATATATATATATATATCTATATTTTTTATTCTCTATAATTTATGGAAAAATAAAAGCATAATATATATATATTTTAAATCCGCATTCAACTCTTTATGATTTCTCTTCTTTTAATATATATATATATATATATATCTCTATATCTCTGTTGATTTCTTTTTGTCTCCTTTAGACGATCATGACTCTCTCCCTCTTTCTCTTTCTCTCTGTCTCTGTAAATTTTTCCCTAATCCTGTTCCATTCTCATAAATAGAAAGGATTTTACTTCAAACTTTTGTCTACAGGGGTGGTCTCTTGTCACCCTACATCTATAATTTTCTATTTTCAAAAATGTCTAATCCGAAATGTTGGCTTCAAACAGACCTTCCTCAATGTGTGACAGCAAAAATTTAACGTAAATAAAGCCATCTTTAAATCTTCTTTGATTTTTGTTCTACTTATTCTTCTATTGTTCGCATTACTCCTTCGTAGGGAGCCTGACAAAAAATGGCAACCCTGGTGTTATTAATTTTAGACCTTCTCGAAAATATTTATACAGCATATATACAAGGTTATATAATATATATATATATATATATATGATATATAAAAAAATTCTGATAAGTTTACGTTTAAAACGGATTTTTTAGGACTCTTGTATAGATATATATTACTTTATTTCGACAATTTCGATCCTCAATTTTTTTTTATTGAGCGAAGTTCAATTTTTACAAGGCCCGGGGCCACTCAACCGGCTGAGAAAACATTTAAGGCAAAAATTCTGTCGGATTAAAAATACAAAAAGAACATCAACCCAATTACTTGCGTTAGGACACAAAAATATCGGCAAAAGTTTGGATACGAAACTGCGCGAAAAGTTAATTTCATGATTGGAAAAATCTGTTTAAAGGGGCGATTGTCTTTAGTAGCCGCTGATCAAAGGAACTTATATATACCGATGGATATATATATATATATATATATTTGATATATATATCAACTGGCATGGACACAATTCTTGACCGTGTTTTTGAAAAATGAAAAACATTATATAAATACATACATATAACAAACTATTTCTTTTATTTTACCTTGAATACTTCATCCTTGAAAATGGAATGTATAGCCGAAAGCTCGCTATATCCCGAACATTCAGACAGTTTTTTGTATAATTTATCGTCTGAAAAGAAAAAAAACATGAGACAACATTGAAAAGTATAAAAACACATAAAAGTAATTTTGTCTGTCGTATTCATTCTGTCTATTGCTATATACACAATATATATATATATATATATATATATATATATATATATCTATCCATATATGCGCGTATTTATGTTGTTGGATAAATACATATATATATATATATATATATATATATATAAATATTTAAAAACTTCGAAAGAAAAATCATTTTTCTTCTGAAGTTACTGAACATCGATTGATAATGAAACAAATTTTAGTTACCAATGGATAGAAATTTCCCGGTTGCAATGAAAAAATATTTTTAAAAATAATATTATATGATGATCTAATTTATATCAGCACTTTTAAATAAGTAAATGCTAAAGAACTGTGGATTATTAATCTGTCTGTTCTTTCACTTTATTTATATATATATATATATATATATATATATATATATATATATATATATATATATATATATATATATATATATATATATATATATATATATATATATATATATATATATATATATATATATATATATATATATATATATATATATATATATATATATATATATATATATATATATATATATATATATATATATATATATATATATATATATACATAGTATATATATATATATATATATCCAGCATATATATATATATATGTGTGTGTGTGTGTGTGTGTGTGTGTAAAATAAAAAATATAAAAATTTTCTTTTTAAAATATATATATTCTTTCTTTATATATATATATATATATATATATATATATATATATATATATTTTTAACAAATGAAATTTAGAATTTTATTTTATAATTTATACTCTCTGTGGTATTACACCGTTGTTTGGATGACAATGAATGAATTTCATCGGCTTAAAAATATTCTCTTTTCTATTAAAGGTTAGTCTAACTTTTTCGCCTTTGAAGGAATGCAACGCACACACATGCGCGCGCGTGCACGCGCCGGAGTAAATCTATTTACGAACGAACACGCATGATTCCCCCCCCCCCCACTACTGGATACACATATTTTTTTTGTGTGTGTGTGTGTGTAAATTCGGAAATCAACTCTATCTTATTTAGAATTAAGGGATTTCATCTCCTTCTGTCGAAATATCAGCGAAAGGATTTAAGGATCAGGAAAAAAAAATATAGGAGGACATTTCGGAGGGAATTGCTGAAATGTTCGCGATCCGACGAAATAAACCTTCCTGAAAAGAAAAACATAATGACCCTACATTTTGTCAGTTAAGCATCGGTCACATATAAGTTTCGGTGCCGGCATATGCCATATATATATATATATATATATATATATATATATATATATATATATATATATATATATATTCATAATTATTCATACAAAAACAAATACAAGGTTAATGATTTAATTGGCGAGAAATCCATCGTCACGAACAATTCAAATAATATACAAAAACCCCGAACTTGTTATGATGGATTTCTCGCCAATTAAATTATTAACCTTTGTATTTGTTTTTGTATGAATAATTCATGAATTTGTAAATTAATTGCACCTTTATTGAAATATATATATATATATATATATATATATATACCTATTAAACCCGACCGATTTGGTTATCAGTCGGAGATTCTAACCCCTAGCTCATCAACGTACAGCAGAGGGAAATGGAAATTTTTGCGTTTTTATTTTTTCTTAAACGCACTATTCAGAGACCTCAACCGCTAGGAG
>CAHIKZ030004870.1:532500-537500 GCA_903632075.3 Acanthosepion pharaonis | reverse complement strand
CATTTTAAATATTTGATACAATCTGACAAAATTTGACATTTTTAAACATTTGATATCATTTTAAAGATTTGATAAAATCTGACAAAATTTGACATTTTTAAACATTTTTAAACATTTGATATCATTTTAAAGATTTGATAAAATCTGACAAAATTTGACATTTTTAAACATTTGATATCATTTTAACGATTTGATAACATTTCCTATTTTTCAAAAATTTTTTAAACATTTGATATTTTAAACACTTGATAGCATTTAACATTTTCGAACAGTTTTTATCATTTGATATCATTTTAAATATTTGATATTATTTGAAACATTTGATAACTATTGATAACATTTGACATTTCTCAACAGTTGTTTTTTTTTTTTAAACATTTGATAAAATTTGACATATTTCAAGTTTTCAAACATTTGATATTATTTGAAACATTCGGTAACATTTGACATTTTTTCAAACATTTTTTATACATTTGATACCATTTTAAACATTTGATGACATTTAATATTTTTAAAACAGTTTTAAATATTTCATTTTAAACATTTAATATCATTTTAGACATAGGATAGCATTTGATATTTTAAAGAGTGTTTTAATTTTTTTTATATACATTTGACAAAATTTGACATTTTTTTTAAATTTTAAAGAATTTGATAACATTTTTCAAGATTCGATAACGTTTGACATTTTTAAACAGTTTTACACATTTGATATCATTTTAAACATTTGATAAAGTTTGAAATTTTATAAATTTTTTAAACATTTGATATCGAAGTAAAATCCAAGAATTAAAAAAAAAAATATTAACCAGTTGTAAAACAAATAAAGTAGGTATTTTTTATTATTTTTGGTCTGCTTTGATTGAGCAAAAACCTGTTAATTTTGTAAATTACAATTTTATTAATAATATTCGCAATGCATTTTCTCTTCGTTGTTTTTTAAATTTAACCAAAGTGCTTCATTTCCTTTTATTCGTATCAGAAATATAAGTATTAATTTTCATCGAAGAGAAGCAATCAATTGAATGGGATTCTTCAATCAGAAAATTTTAAAGTATTTTATAAACAAAATTTAAACATTTTAAAAATCTGAATTACGTTCTTGTCCTTTAAAAAGTCTGTTTTCATTTACTGACTCGCTTTGGTTTGGTTTGGTTTACGGCATATCAGCCTTAATGTCGACAGGATTTTTATTGCTGCTAATATTTTTTCCAAAAAGTATTTTTGGCAATATTTTTTTCAGAAAATGTATTGCTAGTAATAATGTATGGCAGGTAATATTTTTTTCTTAAATAATTTATTGCTGTAATAATGTTTTACAAAAATGTTTTGCTGGTATTAAAACCTATTTTTATATGTTGTGGCCCCTCTTCGGGTGTTAACTATTTGCCCATAGCTGGGACCCTAACAGGTACTACCACCCCGGGTTAGGGTGGACTTGGGAACACCAGCAATTAAGAGGTGGTTCCATGCTCCTCAAAACCTCCTGAACGGAGGCCTTGCTGCTGGACGTAGTTTATCGTCTTACGCAGGACGCGGATGTAGTTTATCGCCATTGACCTGCTTTTTAATACATACATACATGCATACACACATATATGCATATATACGTGCATAATTACATGCATATATACATACAAATATACATAAATGTATACATACATGCATATATACATACACGCATACAAATACATGCACAAATAGATACTTACATACGTGCATACATAGATACACACATATGTACACATACGTACACATACATGCACACATACACGATGTATGTCCATACGCATCCGAGGATACTCGTGTACTTGGGCGGCTAGCTAATCTCCTTAGTGTTTGCCGAACTGCAACTACACTGAGCAGTCCTTAATAATACAATTAATGCGACAGAACGCAAAGCCAGCACACTGAAGCCCTCGGTCACGATGAGTTGGGAATTCGTGCTAGAACAACCATCGTCTATTTAAATCACATGGCTTGGGTCGCTTTCCAAAGGTGCAGCACGCTGAGATAGATAACATCAGGAAGTCTCCTGCCTGACAATTCGACCATGGCGAGATTCGAAGCAAATGTATATGTGGCCGAGTGGTTAGCACTCGGCCACATATACATATATATATAATAGCTGGACACTCGTATTCAAGGATATCCTTCTACTAGGGCAGCTAGCCAATCTCTGTCGCAGACTCTTGCTCAGGCACATTTGTGTTTGTTCAACACCCACAGAGCCCACCTGCGGTTTATACTGCAACTATGTTCGGCAGACTTTAGTTACAGTTTCTGGGAGAGAGCGTGTTATCCAGCGTGATCAACAATCTAAACGAGGCCAGCACACTCATGACCCTCTGTCATGAGCGCTGTGATCTGTCAAGGTTTGGTTT
This sequence comes from Acanthosepion pharaonis, assembly GCA_903632075.3. NCBI lineage: Eukaryota > Metazoa > Mollusca > Cephalopoda > Sepiida > Sepiidae > Acanthosepion > Acanthosepion pharaonis. Next base: position 535,116 of record CAHIKZ030004870.1, on the reverse strand, counting down.
CCAGCACTTTCCAAAGGTGCCGTACGCTGGGATCGTCCCCCTCTAGACCTGGCAAATAAAGCGTGGTGAGATTCGAGTCAAAAAGCGAACGTTTTAACCACTCGGCCACGCACCCATAATACATACATATACATACATACATACATACATACATACATACATACGGGAGGTGCTCCGAAAGTAATGCATCCTACATTATTATGTTGGCGTATAACACCAGAGTGGGCAATATTTAGATTTTTTCTTTCTCTATCATTTTTTTTTTTTTTTTTTTTTTTTTTTTAGCCGTCAGCAGAACATGAAAGAACTTATGAAAGTGAGATGTGTTAATGAATTCCTCCATTTGGGAACAAAAAAAATCGTGCCTATTGAAATGATGACAAGACCGAATAGTAGATGTGAAAACATTCAGCTGGTTAGGGAATTCGTTTCACCACTGATGATGATGATCAGGATGATGATGATGATGTGCTAGGCGGGGCGGGGGGGAGTCACTGCATAGCTCTCAAACCACGGAACGAAGATCGCCTTCAAAATCCATCGCCAATGGTAAAGACTATGTTGAATAAAAATATTGTCTTGTAATTGAAAACTGGTTCTATTCGATAGCATTCCGAGGATCCTAGTATCTGTTGTAGGCGACATGGTAATAAATAGAAGGCATTATTGTAGAAGCTCTGTTTGTAGGCAATATGTTTATATATATATATATATATATATATATATATATATATATATATATATATATATATATATATATATATCTGTGTGTGTGTGTGTAAATAAACACACACGCATATTGTTTACTGCAATTATTACAGGTGATGGAATAGGAGAAATTTCAAGCAATTTATACACATAAACGCACACACACACACACACACACACACACACACACACACACACACATATATATATATATATATATATATATATATATATATATATATACTTATATATATATATATTTATATATTTATGGAGGAGAGAGAATCTAGACCGTGATGGTGGTAGTCAATTTGCTCTTGTGATTTCAATATCTATCTTTCTCTATCTCTCCTCTATCTATCTATCTATCTATCTATATATATATATATATATATATATATATATATATATATATATATTATTATTATTATTATTATTATTATTATTATTATTATTATCATTGTTGTTGTTGTTATTTTCTACTGTTTAAAAATTTAAAATTTGGTAGGCTGCACATTATCTGGTGTGAACGCAAAATGTAACTTGCTATATCCACTGATTATATATATATATATATATATATATATATATATATATATATATATATATATAATCTGTGTATTTAGGCAGCAATCCTTATTTCATGCACCTTTCATTGAATATGACTGACAAGTTGCCTTGTTTTAGTTTTTTTATACAATTTTTCATGTCACCTTATTTTTTTTTTTTTCGGAGAAATTATATACAAACTGTCCAACAACAAGAAAAAAATAACTCTCAATTGTATTAACTATGAGCATTGACACAATATCTTGACCGTGTTTTGAAAATGGAAACATTTTAGAAATACATACATACAACAATCTCTTTCTTGCTAACAGTTAATATATTTCATCTTTGAAAACGAATAAATGTATAGCCGAAAGCGTTCGGGAAGAAAGAACAACTGTGTAGTTTTTATTCAATTTATCCTCAGAAAAGAAAAAATTGTAAGATCACATGTGAAAATATATAAAAAACCTAAATCAAAGCACCTTGTCTGTCATATTCATCGAAACGTGAATATATATATATATATATATATATATATATATATATATATATATAATTATTTATTTAAAATATATTTAACTCGCGACATAAAATCTCATGTTTCCAACTTCAATATAAGAGGTTAAATTGAGTTAAAGCAATCTCAATTTCATCTTCAAATAATTTTTTTGGAAAAAATTTCAGCTTGTTTGAAAACATTTTATAATTATTTGAAATTAAATTGAGTTAAATAATTATATTTATGCTCTCTTTTTTATCAAAGCACTATTTTTTAAAAATAATTTACTAAGGAACTTTGGATTATTTACCTAACAATTTTCTATATATTTTCACATATATATATATATATATATATATATATATATATATATATATATATATATATATATGATAAAGAAAATATCAATTTCTGATGTTGTTTCCCTGGCTTCAATGTCCGTTCTTGTTATATGCACATAATGTCTGGGTAGGAATATATGTGCTCATGCCTGCATATATTTTATATTTATAGACATATATTTTATTGCTATAAACCTTATCTTTATTTCTAGGAATCAAAACCTGCCTCCCTTTTTTGCATAGGTTCGATTTCTGTCGGAGGCAACCATTTTTCTTTACGCTGCTTGTTAATAATTTCACTGTCTAAAAAAAAATAGGTACATCATCTGAAACACGTCCATTCACTAAAAACTATGTTTCTGATAATAAAGAAATAATGGCAGAAGAAAAAACATCCATTAAAAAGTGTGAGATATATTATGTCTCTGTTATTGTGCGCCAAGATTTTTGTCTTCATTATTTGAAACGCCTATTTCTTTTTGCATTATAAAGCACATGTACTTACAGTTTTGTAAA
>CAHIKZ030004870.1:515000-527500 GCA_903632075.3 Acanthosepion pharaonis | reverse complement strand
ATCTGAGGGCAGTGCGAAGAATTCAGAAAGAGTTCGATGAGTCTAATGGTGATTACGAAAGTGTTTGGAATAATCAGTGGTCATGGCGAGGCTATGCCTCCATTCATCCCCCCACAGGACACAACATGGGGGCCTTCATCAAGTGCCTTGAGGAAGTAGTGCTTCCCCTGGTTAAGAGGGTGGCTTCTGGAAGACCTAATGTCTGGCAACAGGACTTTTCAACATGCCACACAAACAAGAGAATCCAGTCAAGGCTGTCAAACAATTTCTGCGACCACGTCACTCCTTACATCTGGCCACCTAACTCCCCAGACTGCAACTCCCTTGATTATTGTCTGTGGGGCAGTGTTGAGCGAGACCACTCCTTGTAACATCAAAGATGAACTGAAGGCAAAGATTATGGCAGCATTCACCAACTTAAACGAGGAGAGTTGCAAATGATTCCGTAGTCTGATCTGGCATCTCGTTTACAGTCTCTCTCTCTCTCTCTCCCAGATGTGCCGTCGCTTACGTCTGTCTTTTCCACAAATACTTTCACGATATCTGCCCCGACGAGCTACTTTCGTTAGTTCCCAAACTGCATGAATTTAAACGTGTTACTTGATTGGCATCTCGGTCCCACCCTTTCACTGTCGAAACGGTTAAATGTAGCCGTCTCTTCAACTTCAATAGCTTGCACTTCCCGTCTGTGGAACTCCCTTCCTCTTACTTGCTTCCCTGATAGCTATAATCTCCAACTATCTAAATGCAATGTCAATCGACATCTCCACATGACTTGAACTGTTCCCCGTCATTTTCTTCATTTTTTACTCTCTCACGCCTCTTTGCTCTTGCTCCCACTTTCTGTAACCCCTTCGGGGCTAGTGGTACTCCCGCCTTGCGTGGGGTGAAAAGTTTGTTTTTGTTTTGTTTTTTTGTTTTGTTTTTTTTGTTTTTTTTTAAGTCGTCTGGAGGCTGTGATTATAGGCAATGGCGATTTTATTGAATAAAGCTACTTTTTTTTATATTTCATGATATTTTTGTGTTATTTTGGTAAATATATCTATTAAAATGAAATGTCAGTGTTATTTTTATTTTTGTGCAATTTAGACGATATATAGACATTTTTTTCTAACCAGTGTCTATCACTCATCTCTGTGAGTCTACCATTTGTCCATGCTTAGAATATTGCTGTCTCAATGGTCCGGTGTTCCTGTTATATATTTCGATTTTCTTGATAAAATCCAAAGAAAAATCTGCAATATTATTGGTCCTAAACTAGCGCCTCGGTTTCAGTCATATTCCTATCACCAAAATTTTCTTCCCTGTGCCTTTTCTATAAATACTGTTATGGTAATTGTCCGGATGAGCTCTTCGCTATGGTACCTAGACTTTATGAATTTAAGCGCAGTACTAGATTGGCGGCAAGGTCTCATCAATTTGCCATTTAATTGGCTAGATGTAACCGTAAATTCTATGCTAACAATTTCTTTTCTCACACTTTTCGCATGTAGAACTATCTTTCGGCTCCATGCTTTCCATTTAACTTCGATTTCAAAAATTTAAATGCTGTGTCAATCGCTATCTGTTTTCTTCCTGGTTACTTTTCTACTATTCTTAGTCTTTAGTAATGTTTCTAATTATTTAACATCCAGTATCCCGTTTGACTTTACTGACTTGTTTGAGATAAATCCGACTATATATATATATATATATATATATATATATGTGTGTGTGTGTGTGTGTGTGTGTGTAATAAATGGGAAATTTTTCAATTAAAGGGACACAACTCTCTAACTTTCAATAGCTCATGTTACAGAAATTTGGGATTCCCAAGTTTTCATTACTGTGATAGTTTTCGGTGATATTTTACGTGATTTTTGGCGACGAATTTTTATAAAACTTAGAAATAAATTTTGGAATAATTTAAATTAATTGAAAGTGAAAAGTCCAGTGAAATTCACCCATGAAAGAAAAAATGATTGTTTGCACGTAAAGTAAGGACCTATGCACAACAAATTGTCTTTAAAGTAAGTAACGGCAGAAGAACTAGCGTTGATTCTTTAAAAGGTGAGCTTAAATATTAATGCAATACTTAAATACAGTGAGAAATTTTGAGTTCTTCTGTAGCAGTATGCCTCGCAAAAAGAAATCTCTTCTAAAAAAGGACCAAATTGCAATCAAAAAAGAGCCAAGGCTGCAGTGAGGAAAAGAAAGTCCTGTGCAAATGAGAACCCAGATGAAATGGCAGCCAGGAGAGCCTTTCAATGCTGAGAATATGTAAAGACTTGTGACTCTCTAACTCCCGAACAAGTCGAATCGAAAGCCCAATCAAGAGCCCTCCACAGGAGCTACCATAAATACCATTCCGTATATATATATATATATATATATATATATATATATATATATATATGTATGTATGTGTGTGTGTATGTGTGTGTGTGTGTGTGTGTCCAAATGAGAGTAAATAGATGGAGTAAAATCCACATTTTAGTTCTGAAATATGAAAGTTTATGTGGAACGATATAAAATGTTTTTTATTGTAATTTATAATAAAGATATTATATATTATTTACATTAATCGGACTATTGTCCTCATCTTTGTCGCCATATTTATCACAACGCTTCGGCCGTTGTACGCTCCGGCCTTCTTCAGGTGGTTGGAATTTCGAACTGAACCCTTTATTTCTCTCACTGCAGACTGTTCTAGTTCCACGCGCCATGTTTAATGGATGTCAGTTATCAGTTATCTTTTTTACCAGTGCTAATTTCCCTCTGAATGTTCTCCACGGCCTTAACCGGGTATTGAACTCACACTTTTTGGGTCCTGTCACTGGATCTAACCAACGCCTTTATCCACTGTGCCATGTGTCATCTGGGTATGAATTTCTGGGTATTATAAACCTAATGTCTTCAGCAACCATTTTTACCAGTGCAATTTTTGCTGTTATCATATCATTTTTTACCAGAGCTCATATTGCAACTTTTGTTGTTATCATTGTTTTTCTCTGGCACTCCTTATTACTGGTTCCCATATTGTATTTATTTCTATGCTGGTCGACTCAGGAGATTTTTGTGACCTAGCATATGTGCTGATTCCTTAAGTTTACGAATTTTCCAATGGTGTTCCTTGTCTATGATCTCAACCTGATCCCACAGAGGGCGGTGATCTCCCTTTTCTCTCCATATGTGGTCAGCCACGCCTGATTTTTCTACTTCCCCTCGTGTTACAGCTTTCTGGTGTTCTTGAAGCCTTACCTTGAGGGGGCGACCTGTCTCTCCTTTATATTCCTTTCCGCAGCTGCACGGGATTGCGTACACACAGTCTTTAGTCATGTTCTCCTCTATGAGGGGTCTAACTCGAGAGAGATATCTGCGAAGTGTCGTCAATATGGCGACAAAGATGAGGACAATAGTCCGAATAATGTAAATAATGTACATAATACCTCACCTCAGATATATATATATATATATATATATATATATATATATATATATATATATATATATATATATAGGGTAGATAAATGAAACAGTCAGATATAAGCAAGAGTGTACGAATAGGAAGCAGCCAGCGAAACTCTAGTCGTACACCAAACGTAGGTACACGTATATGTACTAATTACTATAGATAGATAGATAGATAGATAGATAGATAAAGAAAAACCTGGAGGAAACAGAAACGTGGATACTGAGAATTCTATAGTCGTAGTGAGTAAGTAACAAGGAAGTCTTAAAGAAAATGGCAACAGAAAGAAGACTTCTACTAAGAATCACGAAAAGACAGCATCATGAGGAAGGAAGACTTGGAAAATTCAACTCTCACAGGGCGTGCGCAGGGCAAGAGAGATGCGGGGGGCGATGTCAGTGAGCCACTTAACCTGACGAGCTTGCGTGAATGAATAGTAAAACAGGGGTTGGAAACTAAAGGTGAAAAACTGCTAACGAACACAAAGTAGAGAAAGTTTTGGAGTAACATGAATCTCCATGTTCTAAAATAACGCTCCACATATAAAAAAAAATTGTATGCATAAAAAAATACGTTGTAATACATAAATATTACTGTACATAAATACATATTCTTGCATAATAGAAAAAAGTAAATATTCTTGCTGAATTTGCATATTCACATTCGAAATTACGTAATTTGAAAAGTGTATATATATACATATACATTTTCAAATTACGCAATATATACATATATGAACACTTTTCAAATTGTATTTGTATCAGTTATGTATAAAAGTAATGGCAATATTTAAAATTGTGTATATATATATATATATATATATATATATGTACTAATTAATTGACGATTGCATCTAGCATGAAACAGGCTGTCGCCTTTAAGTGTTGATTTCTATGCTCACTTTTATATATATATATATATATATATATATATATATATATATATATCGATGAAAGGCAGTAAGTATTGGTGTGTAGATCATTTCTAGATATAGACAGTGTAGATAGGAGAATCAACACAGCACAGTAACTCTCAATTCAATTTTAAGCTTCAATACGATATTCTGACCAAGTTTGGACAGAGGCGTGTTGATTACTATGTCCACACTGCATCTATCTATCTAGCTAGTTACCTATCACAGTCTGTTCAGATCTATCTATCCATCACAATCTGTTCAGATCTCTCTCTCTCTCTCTCCTTTGTCTCTCTCTCTCTATATATATATATATCACAGTCTATCAGATCTATCTCTTTCTTCCCCCCCTCTCTCTCTCTCTCTCTATATATATATATATATATATATATATATATATATATATATCAGTATGTGCAGATGTGTCTCTCTATATCTACCTTTTCCCATCTATCTATCACAGTGTGTTCAAATCTGTCTATCACTGTTCAAATATATATATATATATATATATATTTATAATCGACTCTCTCCGTCGCGTTCGACGTATGAGGGTCAGGCCGATAAGTCCCCAGGAAACCGACATCCCGACACCGGCACATGAGATTTGTTTATAGTGGTGAAGGCCTTGTGCAGGACCAGCCACACTTTTTGGAGGGACGAATACAGAAACCTGGTGCACCGAATGCATGCCACAAGGTTCCCAAACGATCCTCCGCAGGTTTTGAATTCAGAGTTGTCCTTCTCCTAGACTATTTGCCATCCAAGGCTATAGAACCCAGTCTGTCCTGCTATTTTACCCATAGCTGGAGGGAGATGAGGAGGATACATACCTTTCCCAAGGGTATTAGCACGTAAGTGAATGCAGTGGATTCGACTGGAATTCGAACTCGGCTCTGCGATTCCTCAATCCTGCTCCACCGTGCCTCTCTCTCTTTTAAGGCAATTCACCTCAAACAAGGCGGGAGTGCCTCTAGCACGTAAAGGGTTACAGAGGATTGAGAACAAGAGTAAAGAGGCGTGTTTGAGGAAAGGATACAGAGAAGGACGGGGAACATGCTCAGGGTGTCAGATGTCGATTGACATTACACTTGATTATTTGAAGATTATAGTCATCAGGAAAGCAAGCAAGGAGAAGGGAGTTCCACAGACAGGAAGTGTGGGAGAAGAAGCTGTTTGAGTAGAAGAGACGGTTACATTTAACTGTTTTGACAGTCTGGTAGGTCGCGTAAATTCATGTAGTTCGGGAACCAGCGAAAGTAGTTTGTTGGAACAGTTGCCATAAAAATACCTATAGAAGAGACAGAGGGAGGCCACGGCGCATCTGTAGACTAGATGCCAGATCAAGACCTATCATCTTGCATATTCGTCTGTGGATTTTGTCAAGGACCTCGTGACGTACAGCGGGAGCACCAGAATATATATGACAGCTATATTCCAGGCAATGACGGATGCTTGATTTATAGATTTGAAGAATGGAGAAAAGCTTTCTGGCACGACACAGAGAGTGAGCTTTCCTTGTGGTAGATGAAGCTATTAATTCAATGAATCTATTCCACCTCATGTCAGTGGACAGCGTCAGACCAAGCGGACGTAACGAGACGCTCTCAAGGAGTTGGGAATCACTCATTCTGATGGGAGGCATGAAGGGTTCCCTGCAGTGGGAAGCATTTTCGTTTTGAAGGCATTAAAGTTTACAAGCCATTTCCTGTTCAAGTCAACCACAGATTGGAGGTCATTTTTGAGATCAGCAACCAGGTTAGTTTTGCTAACGATACATAAATTTACTATTGAGGCAGGAGTAAATAGTAGTGTCGTCCACGTAGATGCCAACTTAGAAACTTATTACATCATTGATGACGATCAAGAACAGTGTAGGACCCAAGATAGAGCCTTAAAGGAGCCGGAGGAGATCTTGTTTAGGACGATTTTCATTTCACGGTTTGACAGGAATGATTGTATCAAAAACGACTGACGAGATACTGCGATTAAGTTTTTTTTTATCTTATTTTTCTTGGAATATAAAACATATAACTCTAGTTACATATATAGCACAATCCAAACATTCAGTTAAAAATAAAAATGAAATCATCCATGATAATGGCTAAAAGTGTAGCCGAAAGCGCTCGCACGTACAAAACATTCAGACCATTTCTACATAATTTACGACCAGAAAAAGAGAAAATTATAAGGACACATGAAACATGAATTAAATAACTTCTGCCTAAATACATATATATATATATATATATATATATATATATATATATAAAAGAAATATAGTCTTAAGATGTGCTATATTTACGGGATAAAGTCCTCAATATCAGAGATAGAGCGTGTGTAAATATAAAAGTGAACATAGAAGTGAACACTTAGAGGCGACAGTAGAGGCGACTCTCTGTTTCATGCTAGAGTGGACTGACGATTGCATCTAGCATGAAATAGACTGTCGCCTCTAAGTGTTGACATCTATATTCTTTTGTATATATATATATATATATGTATATATATATATATATATATATATATATATATATAAAAGGAATAGGTTATATTAGTTCCAACGAGACAAAATTGTATATTAAATAGAAGAGAGAAATCGCAGTCGTTTTTTGTTGAAATGTGGATTTTTAAAAAATATTATACTTTATTTTCCATAATTTTGCTACACGGGTTTCGGTCTCAATAGATCAGGCAAAACGTGGAGATTTCCATATTATTAAAATAATTAATTTTTTTTTCTTATGTTTTTCAATGTTAAATATACTCGATATGAGACATCTGTTTTTCTGTGTTATGACTCAAATGTCTTCCTTGAACTGGCAGTGAAAAGTTCTGCGTGAAGTGTTATATAACAATTAAGATTGTTCCGAGAAACGGTGAAGGATTTATCGGCATTCTTATCTTTTAATGACCCCAACCCCTGTATGTTCTTAGTTCTATTTCCATTTTCTTGTGTTTTTGTCAGCATGCGTGTATATATGTATATTCCCTCTCCATACATACACACTGTCTTATTACGAGGAATTAGTAAACACATTTGTACACGCATATACACACAGACACAAACACACACACTTCCAGGACACAGATTTTTCTTTAGTAAGAATTTCTCGATCTTTCCAAAAACTGACTTATATTCCATTGTTTAAATGGAGACTAACAGGGATTTTAACTCAAACAGGTGTATCTATTAAAACAACGTATTTAATAAGAAATTAAATCAGAATAAAAGAAAACATTCTAACAAAAGAAACAAACATATATATATATATATATATATATATATATAATTTATTCGAAAATTATAATATACATATGTTATATAATCACTACAAAAATAACCACTTTATTTCAACACTTTTGGTGTCTTCTCAAGTGATGGTGTTGAATGTAGAATAAAGTGTCTTAAATGGTTCAAATTGACCAAATACCCCTCGTTAGGCTTCAATGACCAATCAAAATACAAGTATATAAAACTTGACAAACTTGACAAAGAACCTTGGTTATAATAATTAATGTTTTAATGTTAGGGTTTGACTAACATAGAAATCATTCTAATTAATATTCAATTTTACTATAAAATTGAAAATTAAAATTTACCATTATTTAACATTATTCGGACTATTGTCCTCATCTTTGTCGCCATATTTATCACAACGTTTCGGCCGTTGTACTCTCCGGCCTTCTTTAGGTGGTTGGAATAATTAACTGAACCCTTTAGTTCGCTCACTGGGGTAGACTGTTCTAGTTCCACGTGACATGTTTTGATGGATGTCAGTTATCAGTTATCTCCTGTTAAATTCCCTCTGAAATATGGCGACAAAGATAAGGACAATAGTCCGAATAATGTAAATAATGTACATAATACCTCATCTCAGAAATATAGACAGATATATATATATATATATATATATATATATATATATAGCTGTAGGGTAGATAAATGAAACGGTCAGATGTAAGCAAGAGTATACGAACTGGGAAGCAGCCAGCGAAACTATAGTCGCACACCAAACGTAGGTACACGTATATATACTAATTAGTATATATATATATATATATATATATATATATATATATAAAATATATATATGAAAATAGGAAGGAACTGGTTAGGTAAATAATCCAAAAAGTCCCTTAGTATTTTAGTTATTATTTTTAAAATAGTGCTCGATACAAAAGTAGAGCATAAATATAATTATTTATTTAAAAATATGATTCCAAATCGCTACATAAGAGGTCTCATGTTTCAAAACTAGAGCCGAAAACTTCAATATAATCCTTTAAATTAAATTGAGTTGAAAGTAAAATGGGCTCCGTTCCATCCTCAAGCGAAATTTTGTTGGAATAACGTATATCTGAAATTTACTTTTTTAAAATTGAAATCAAAATCCCCATGGTAACAGCTATGGTGAATTTTCTAAATTGGGTAGGCGAGTGTAGGTGTTTATATTGAGTAGCGGTATAGAGATACTTTCAAGGTGTCAAGTCGGGGAAAGGTGGGGGTGTCAAAAATGAAACGGAAGATGTATTGGCCATCGTCTAGTTTGATTGTCTATGGAGATTTATTTATTTATTTTATTTTATTATTATTTTATTATTTTATTATTATTGTATTATTAATACAACATTTATTTATTTATTTACTGCCCATTAGAAAATAAATGTTGTATTAATTCTGTGGTATACCAATGTACTATTTCATCCACAGAGAGCCCTAGCACTAATATGATATACATTGGGTCCACGAAGAGTAATTTTAAAGATAGATGGAGGCAGCATAATATAAACAAACGAAATCAGACTTCACTATCAAAATATTTTTTGGCACCTGAAGGAAACAAATAAGACACCAAAAAGTTAAATGGAAAATCATTGACAAGGCTAGAATATGTAAAGCTTGGGATGACCCATGCCCTTTGTGCCTCCATGAAAATTGCACATCATTAAACTTCTAAATAATAATAATCTATTAAATAATAGACACGAGTTAACGGTTTTTTGTAGGCATCATCAGATTTTTTGGTTTGAATTATTAGATAAAAAAAAAAATTTATATAACTTGTTTAACAAATAGCCCAATCATCAGATTCATAGTAGGAATAATTAACTACAAACATGCATACTACATAACACACTTCATAATCCATAGCCTAAATTAGTTGTTTAAATACCTTACATATAAGATAACCCTTTATGAAGTCGTCAAAAAACTAAACGTTACGAAAGTTTTCCTTTTTTTTTTTTTTTTTTTTATATGCACAATTCCCTTTCATAATAAAATAAAATAAATAAATAAATCTCCATGGACAATCAAACTAGACGATGGCCAATACATCTTCCGTTTCATTTTGACACCCCACCTTTCTCCGACTTGACACCTTGAAAGTATCTCTATACCGCTACTCAATATAAACACCCCTACACTCGCCTACCCAATTTAGAAAATTCACCATAGCTGTTACCATGGGGATTTTGATTTCAATTTTAAAAAAGTAAATTTCAGATATACGTTATTCCAACAAAATTTCGCTTGAGGATGGAACGGAGCCCATTTTACTTTCAACTCAATTTAATTTAAAGGATTATATTGAAGTTTTCGGCTCTAGTTTTGAAACATGAGACCTCTTATGTAAAGGGATTTGGAATCATATTTTAAATAAATAATTATATATATATATATATATATATATATATATATATATATATATATATATAGATAGATAGATAGATAGATAGATAGATAGATAAAGAGAAACCTGGAAAACAGAAACGTGAATACTGAAAATTTATAGTCGGAGTGATAAGATAAGGACAATAGTCCGAATAATGTAAATAATGTACATAATACCTCATCTCAGAAATATAGACAGACTCTAAAATTTACCAATTTTAAATTTAATCTGTATTAAGTTTAAAAAATAAAATTATTTAAAGAAGACACTGAGGGAAAAATAAATATGTTTTGTTATTTTGTTTGAAAGGCCAAAATTTCAGTTAGGATAAACGTTAAAATCTAATGTTGTTCTAAGCTTCGCTACGGCTTAGATGCATTTGAAGTGATGATATGGACAGGGGAGGGTGAAATCTTGCAAAAGACAATACATACACAATCAGATTATAATACACAAGCACGTGGACATATTTAGATATATATATACGCAAATCACGCGAACGAAACAGGAAAGAGATGTCCACGACCTTTAAAAAACCAACAACATATACATACAATGAAAGGTATATATAAGCAATTATACACACATACAGTGATAAAGACACACACATATACACACTAAGTAATATTCAAATTTGAAAGGGTTAGTAAACGAATTCATATATACTATTAAAATATAACTATTAATATAGATATATAGATAAAAATGGTTGAGTAGATAAAATTTAATATGGGTAGAATAGAAAAACAATTATTCGTCAATGAACAACGTAAAGAAAAAATGACACTAAAATATATAGAAATGGATAGAAAAATAAATATATATACGTATACATACACATAATAAAACACCAAATTCAAAAGTCCAGGCAAAATGTAATACATAAAATAAAATAAAACTATCGAATATATAAAAAAAAACAACTCATAAACACACATATATACCTAAATATCTCATAAATACTTATATACCCATGAGTACACATACACGAGTGGACATATATAACAGAAAAATACATACATACGTTTGTGTACACACATTTGTCATACAAATAGAAACATACTAAGATATAGCTACGCACATAGATATAAATACACATATAGACACACACATATATATATATATATATATATATATATATACACACACACACATATACATACATACACACATACATACACATATACGCATATGCATATATACACACACATAGAAATAAATATAAATATATCAACCTACACAGTAACATAAAAAATAAATTAAATATATATACATACATATATATATATACATACACATAAACACACATATATATATACATATATACATATACATATATATATATAAACACATACTTATATGCATAAACATATATATATATATATATATATATATATATATATATATATATATATATATATATATATATATATATATATATATATATACATCCATAAACCTACACATATACTAGCAATATTATCCAAATGACAATAAAGGACCATAAAGTCCATACATGATTATAACAAAACACAACTTTTGATTATTAAGTCCACAAGCAATTTTAAAACCACTATCACACAAATGTAGATTATAGTTAGCATAGACAATACATTCCAAAACACTAAGATATACACATATACGGATATATATACAAAGATATGCACACACACATATATATATATATATATATATATATATATATATATATATATATATATATATATATACTGACTCTCCCGTCGAATTCGACGTATGAGGGGTCAAACAGATCAGTTCCTAGGAAACCGACAGCCTGACAACAGCACATGAGATTTAATTATAGTGGTGAAGGTTTCGTGCAGGACCATCCACACTTTTTGAAGGACCGAATAGAGTGACCTGGTGCACTACGTGCCAAAAGGTCCCCAAACGACCCTACGCAGGTTTTGAATTCAGAGTTGTCCTTCTCCTAGACCAGTTGCCATTCAAGGCTATAGAACCCGGTCTGTCCTGCTATTTTACCCATAGCTGGAGGGAGAAGAGCATTCACACCTTTCCAAAGGGAATTAGCACATACATGAATGTAATGGAGTCGACTGGAATTCCTCAATCCAAGCCGCTATCCATTACGCCACCGTGCAAATTCGTATATATATATATACGAACATGCACATACATAAATAAGCTTACACACTCATACATATATATAAACAAGCAAATATATAACAGCCATCAATACAAACATATATATATATATACACACAAAGGTATAACTGCAAGTACAAATACATTCATATATACATACATACGCACATTCAACATATAGATATATATACTTACACACGCATATACATAGACATATGCACACATACAAGTACATGCAAATATAGACACACACTCATATATATATTTATTTATAAAAATTCACATACATATATATATATATATATATACATCAATAAAAAATATACACACA
>CAHIKZ030004870.1:507500-510000 GCA_903632075.3 Acanthosepion pharaonis | reverse complement strand
AATGACAGAGGAAACTTTCCGACATGTTAATGAATCATGCAGGTGCAGAATTGAAATGTGTTTTGAAAAAGATGGACGACATTTTGAACAGCGCAGATAACAAATAACTAGCAAAAAAAATTTTCATGTGTAATTGTACTTTTAATAAATTATGCGCGACATTTGCATTATATATATATATATATATATATATATATATATATATATATATATATATATATATAATAGTAATACCCTGAAGATCCGTGAAAGTGAAATCTCGATAAGTAGGTTCTGGCTCACTAGGTTTTTTAGATTTTGCTCTACTTAGTGTATTGAGCATCTTTACGTTTTACTTTATTTACTCGGTCGTTATTTTTTTTCTTTTGACTTGGCAATGGCGATGCTAATTTAGTCTTTTCTTTTTTTTTACTGATTTTCTTTCCCTGATATCGGTTTGTTTAAATATATATTCATTTACAAATTATATTATCCGGGTTTTTTCACACCACCCTGAGTATAGGTAGTAAAATAATACATAATAATATATATATATATATATATATATATATATATATATATATATATATATGTGTGTGTGTGTGTGTGTGTGTGTGTGTGTGTAAAATAAAGATACCTAATACATAATACACACACACACACACACATAGATATATATATATATATTTAGGGTAATTGCAATTTTCATGACAGATAACTGAACATCTGAATTTAGGAAAAAAACTATTAAATATTCCTAAAACTTAAGTCGTTTTATTTTCAACTAAACAAAGGTCGTAAGACAAAAAATCTTATATAAATATTGTTTATAGATTTTGACCAAAATCGCAATTATTTTCATTTAAAAACGTTGTTTACTTTGTTCAAACTCTGCCACTACAAAAAAAAAAAAAAAAAAAAAAAAAACACGTCGATTTAAGAAATGTCCCAAGCGTCATTTCATTATTATTATTATTATTATTATTATTATTATTATTATTATTATATGTTAAAACTTGTGGCATTTATGTAAAAGAGAATATATATTTTTAAAGCAGTCTTTCTTCGTAAATTTGGCAATAAACATACTGTCATATTTAAACAAGCCTGTAAATATACCAACATCAATAAACAACAGACTCGTCGAAAACACAAATGTGATATGCACTTTTAATGGAAAATGATTAAAAAATAACTGAAGCTCTTTATCATAAAAAAATCTATTTATATCAAGTATGAAGATGGCCATCGTGTACTGGCTTTATAGGAGAATTAAAATATGTCTACTTATCAGCAATTTTTTAGATTCTTTACAGTAACACTCAAACACCATTTACGAAAGCACAACTAACATCCTTGAAAATCGCTAATATGTTAACCGAAAGCCCTTGGAACGAGAAAATCATTTGGACAAGTTCTTTACTCATTAAGTCCACAAAATAAATTTTTGTTCACATACAAGAAAAACAATAACAAACTTAACAGAATTAGTTTGTTAATTATTTTTTAAAGAAGCAGTCTAATCTGTTGGTCGATGAGCTAGTTAGGAAAACCATTATTAACTAGCGTGTTTAACATTATTGACTTCTTTATAATATGCATAAAAAAACTATACATTCAGTTAAAAATAAAAATTCATCCTTGATAATGGCTAAGAAATAGCCGAAAGCGCACGGATATTCAGATCTTTTAGACAGTTTTTACCCAATTTGTATCCAGAAAAGAAAACACTTGTACGAACACAAGAAAAATTAAATAAAATCTTAATCACAGTACCTTGTCATTCGTCTAAGAGGGATTGCTGACTAAATACACAATATATATATATATATATATATATATATATATATATATATATATATATATATATATATATATATATTTTTAATTTAGTTTTGTTTACATCCTGATTTATTAGGAAAGTTCTGGGCGAAAACGGAACGGATGCCCACTGTATATTATGAAAGGCCAGCATTCGGAAAAATGTTGCAATTTCTTAAACCTAAGCCGATTGACCCCCATCTCTTTGTATATACAGTGGATTGGTGATGTGTGTACAATATTTAGTAGGCAGATTTCTGCTTGAAAAACTGTTATCTCTGACAATTCACCTACTATCTTTGTTGCCCGATCAATGTTGCAGCCAATATGAAAGGATGTCTTACCACCCCACCAATTCAATATCAGTGTGACGGTGACTATATAGATAAAATTGATCAAAGGTTGGAAGCCCGCATAGCAGCCAATAATCGCATGGACAAGTTGCACAATTTGCATAGGTGGGTGAACACAATTGGTGCGTCGATAGCTGAACATTTGTTAGAAGAAACCAGCAATGTGTCTGGTTTTATAACGAATACATGTACTCAGTATTGAGGAAGGCTAATTCTGAATTTAATTTGAAGTTGCTGAAATCTATTGACTTTATGACCTACCAGCCATTTTCCTGTAAGCCGAAAGAACGGTTGTTAGGCTTAAATTTAATTAGCCAGTAATTGTTATATATTTATTATATTAGGTT
>CAHIKZ030004870.1:492500-502500 GCA_903632075.3 Acanthosepion pharaonis | reverse complement strand
AGAGTCGAAAAAGGGTGGAGAGTTTGAAAGGAGGAGCGTTCTCTTCGTTTAATTACAAGGCATAACTTGTGGGTCGAGTTGATTTTGTGGGAAAGGGAGCAGGACGGACTTTCAAAATGTGAAAAAACAAGACTGACACGTCAACACAAACACACACACACACACACACACACACACACACACACACATATATATATATATATATATATATATATATATATATATATATATATATATGTATGTATGTATGTATGTATAATATGGGTATGCGTTTATAATCCACGTTACCCGAGTAGAAAATGGTAAAAATATGTCAAAATGTTTATCCACTCTGATGATTACATATATAGTGATGCAAGCGAAAGGATTGTCAGAGGTCAAGAATTAATATTGCTGACAAAATATAAATATTAAATTACATATATGAAGTAAATACATTGCTAATGATTTTAATGTCGAAATGCATTTGTCGGCTGTTGTAAATTAGTGTTGGCGTTATTGGCAGAATAAGACCATATATATATATATATATATATATATATATATATATATATATATATATATATATATATATATATATATATAGATGATCATAATAGGTTTGACGTTGAACGTAACTTCGGTGATCATAAAGAACACCAGTGTTTCGACGTGATATGAACGTAAGAGAGATGATAAAGAACCTGGGATAGATAGATATATGATATAAGAACAGACAAGAATATATATATATATATATATATATATATATATATATATATATATATATATATAAAGTATAAACACAAATATTCCATGGTTATAATTTATTACACTGGAATCGTAAATACGATCAATTCATCAGACCTATAAATTCAAAAAAATTAATGTGTACATCTGATGAATTGGATCGTGATTACGATTCCAATGTAATAAATTATAACCATGGAATATTAGTGTTTTGAACTTTATATTATATTCTTACTCTGTCCTGGACATTGAGTTCTACCTGGATTCTATCCTCTTGAAATATATGACCACTAATATATATATATATATATATATATATATATATATATATATATATATATATATATATATATGGTGATTTCTCTCTATTTCATGTATGATGGACTCTTCCGTCTAACTATATCTTTTACAAGACGAGAGAGTCCAAAAGACATAAAATAGTTACTTTTCAATCACCCTGTATGTATATATATATATATATATATATATATATATATATATATATATCTGTGTGTGTGTGTGTGTGGATTGAAAGAGAGAGAGAGAGAATGAAGGCTATTAGATGTTTGAATCCCGTGTAGATTACCTAGAATTATGATACAAGTACACACATAAATTATACACACGAACGCTGCTTGACAAGTCAAATATACATGGAGTTTACTTAACCAAGTAAAATCAAGCAACACAAAGATACAAATGACAGAAATTCTCTTCCATATCTCATTCTCTGATGAAGCTTTAACAAAAGCGAAACATGTTAGATTTATAAATGTTTTCTATTTGTTCTTAATCTTATCATAGATTTTAGAAGGAACCGGAAACGTTATTATCAATACACGACGCACAGACATAATTCTCCTGTGTGAGTTGCGGACATGTTACAAACAGAAAATTGAATTAGCGAACTAATTTAGAATTTTGGTTAAGGCTAAATTTGTTTTATACTAATGCTCTTGGTGTAGGCATGAATCCACTTCTCCCTTCTCACTCATCTCTAGGGCAGAATGGGCTCTCTAACGTTGCTTGTCAAGAGGTCTAGAAAATTCTAGAAAAATTCTAGAAAGTTCTAGAAAATGGACAATTGATTTGAAAGACCAAGAGTGGAGACCAGGTGGCTTGTAAACTAACACTTTTCGGGTATTTTGTGCAGCTGTGATATTTATATCGTACTGGGGTGGGGTGGGGTGGAGAAATCTGTTTTTGAGGTTGAGAGTGTGGAATTATCTCCTAGCATTTACCCTCAGAAAATATAATTGCATAATGCAATTATAAGACAAAATTCAAAATGGCAGCCATTGTCCAAAACGATCTCAAGTCCGGGGCAAAAGATGAATTGTAACGCCTACAAAACTAAACTTCTTTACATTAATCATCTGAGAGACCCTATCTCTGCTTTCCATCAGTATGGCTGATGCTAACCTCCAGGAAAATGACTCGTTGCGCCTTCTCTGGCTAACGTTTTCAGCTGATAATGAAGTGAAAAAACTATATTGAATTCATTGCTAGGTCAGCTGCTAAGAAAACTGGTTCACTGTATCGTGCTAGACAATCTTTCTCTCCAGAATCTAAACTTATAGATCTAAGTCTACCGTGCTTAGAATATTGTTGTTATATATGGTCCGATGCTCCTGCTATTTACCTTGAGCTCCTTGAAAAAATCCAAAGAAGAATCAGCAATACTATTGGTCCTGATTTGTCGGCTTGGCTCGGTTTGGCACGGCACGGCTCGGCTCGGCTCGGCTCGGCTCGGCTCGGCTCGGCTACAGTCACTTTCCCATCGCCGTAAAGTTGCTTCTCTGTATCTTTTCCATAATTATTTTCATGGTAATTGTTTGGATGAACTCTTCGCTATGGTACCTAGACTGTTTGAATTTACACTTGTTGTCCTCTGTTCCGTTTTCTTGCTCTCAGATTAAATATTTCTTCACCTGTAGGACAATCTTTTCTTGTAACATAGCGTGCAAAATACAAACAAAATATCTTTAGACATACATTCAAGGACTGGTTGTTGTCAAATGTTTGTCATGCTATTTCCTTCAGCAAAAATTCACATTTTGAGCAGTTATAGTTTGGATCAAAGTTGCATTCTTTAACATCATTTAATAGAGAGAAAAAAATTCAGGACGAAATCTTTCAATAACATTTTGTACTGTTATGAAATATGCGCCGCCAGAAGCCTGTCGTAATTTTCCAAATTGATTTTCTAAATTGTCTGCGATAAATTCACTAAGCGTAACAAAATTAAATCCAAATACCTGCAAATATCAATTAAACATTTAGATAGGTGTTCAATAGGTAAATTCTGACCACTATCTGGAAGTCTTCCGTCTTTGACAATCTTAAGACGGACTTCTTTAAGGCCACTGTAGAATCTGTCTTGCTCTACGGCTCAACAACATGGACATTGATGAAACACTAAGAAGCATCACTTGACGGAACATACACAAGGATGTTACAAGTTGCATTGGGCATCAGCTGGAAGAAACACCAAGAAACGTCTGTATGGGCACCTTCCTCTTATCTCTTATCTGAGAGAGAGAGAGAGAAGGCTTCGACTAGCTGGATTCGACAGGTCCTCCAGATGACATCCGCCAATGCTAAATCCCGGTAGGATTTCCAATTCTCTCAGAACTGCCTCGTTGTATAGGTTGAACAGGTCCGGTGAGAAGATGCATCCTTGCCATACACCCCTTTCTATTTTTGTATATTCTCTGAACTTGTTCCCTATGCACATGCATGCAGTTTGCTGCCAGTATTGGTTCTTGATTATTCTGATATCTTTCCCGAATATATCAAGGTTGCTGAGCAGTTCCATCAGGTCCTTGTGGCGTACTTTACCGAAGACCTTTGCGTAGTCTATAAAACATAGGAACACATCCTTCATGGGTGCTGAATAAACGAAAATGTGCCTGAGTAATCATCTCCAACAGGGATAGGTTGGCTACTCTAGCAGACAAGCATATTCGGATACGAGCTGCGATCAGCTAATATATATATATATATATATATATATATGGGTTGGTCATCAGAATGAGGGATGATTGGATGCCAATAATCCTCATGTATAGCCAACTTTTTCATGGTAAGCGTAACGTAGGCCGTCCTTGGTCACACTTTAAGGATAAACTTAAATACAATTTAATTGCTGCAATCATGCCTATAGTGGAGTTCGAACTTGCTTTTGAAAACCAATCAAACTGGAGAAACACCTGCCACCGAGGTATAACTAACTTTGAAAAGAATCGTCTCAGTCATTTGAGAGAATTAAGAGTAAATCTTGGCCCAATACATCAACCCATATGACGGTCAGCTCTTCAGTATGGCACTTCGTATGGATTTGTATGCAAATCCCGTGTAGGATTGTTGTCTCATACGAAACATAAACATAAAAACTGAACTAAAAGACACTCATACGTCGAAAACGACGGTCAAGTACATCATCATGTATATATAAAGAGAGAGAGGTGGGGAATTTGCCTATATATATATATATAGAGAGAGAGAGAGAGAAAGAGAGACAGAGAGAATTTCTGTTAGTCAATTTTTTATTAAATCTTTCAAATTCTGCATAATTTGGGCTTTGTTTTATCGGTAAATTTGCAAAAATTCATCTTAACTTTTATTTTACATTATTTTTGTCGAGTACTTACGAATGTCACTTCATCCGTTTTCAGTAAATGTAACGAACTCAACTGGAATTTGAACTTGGCTCTCCGATTTTTTATTCTGAGCCGACATCCATTACACCACAGAGATTTACAATTCGGAAATGGAAATTTTAGTATCCATAAAAGTAATTGGGGACAGGAAGTAAGTAAAAATTTAAAATCCGTGCCAATATCCGTACAGCTTTAAAATAATCTAAATTAAATGTTAATCAACTCGCAACTTTACGAAATTGCCAGAAATCTTTTACGGTATATTGGTACGTACGTACGTTGGTGAAAAATCTAATTTACTGACTATATAAATACTAGCAGCATGACCCGGCATTGCCCGTGCTTGATTCAAAAATCGTGTGACATACGGCAATCGCTATAACTTGACTTAAAATATTTAATATTTTGCCCTTCCTTGCCTTTAAAAGAGTGCCCTTTGCCGTGCTGATGTTGCTACATGCCTTACTTCTTGCCTATCTCACACTGCGAATTTTTTCCAAGCTCTATACTAAACATTAAATCTGTTACGAAAAAAAGACTAAACAAATGAACACAAAACGATCAGCTTTAAAAAGGACTCGTAACTGGAAAAACCAAATGAAAAAGAATGTTAACAACAAATACTTTTTTTCACACCCAACCCAGTTCTGCGGAATCAGAATCAACGTTGAGTTTAAGCAAGTGAATGAGCCAATTGGAGTAAAGTGCCATGAATTTAAATTTTCCCACTTGTGACGAATGCAGCTATCGATTTTTTTGCATGCTAGCATGCTAGTTAACATTCGTGTCAGTCAGCTATTGATTCTCACGCTGACCAATAGAATCTTCCTGCCTATTCGTGGCAGCCAGCTATTGGCTCTCATTCTGGCCAGTACAAAATGGCCGCAAACTACATGAAAACTGCCGTAGAAGCATGAAAAAATTTATTATTTTCACTATCAATTGGAGTTGGAAAATGCACTGTCGGTCTTGGCCTTGCCACTAACTTGGAGCATGTGCATGTAAATTTTGGTGCAAATCCGTCGAAAATTGGGGCCGTGCATTCGTTATACACACACACACACATCCTGCCTTTTATAGACAGAGATACGTGACAAAATCTAAATAAATAAACGGCATGTGTGTCTGAAAACACTCTAACACGAGCCACATTTGCTCTACAGGAACATATTATAGCTTTCTGGAATCAGGATGATCCCCGGTTTGAAAATCTGCCCTTCATCTGATGCTTGAAATCCAGCATTGGGATTTCTTTCCGGATAAAGAAGGAACAGTTAAAAATTCAAAGTTTAAGATAACTGAATATAATTAGTGATTTTAAAATGTTTTTAATTTATATTGAGTTTAAAGTAACACAAAAACTTTGTGAATTAAAAAAAATTGTTTTAAATTCAGTTTAAAATACCTTTCAAACTTTGGGAGTTGAGGAAATCAGTTTTATTTCTTCAAAATACCAAGGAATCAAGGTTAAAGCAAGAGGTTTCATGACGCGAGGTTTTGAAGTTTCGCAGACTTTGTGATTCGAGGAACCCAATTTTAGGCCTGAATTGGTATTTCGGCCCAAATCGAACATTCGGCTCAAATTGGTCTTTTAACTGGATTTGGACTTATAAACCGAATCTGAGTAAAAGTGAAATTTCGAAGTTCTATGGGGTGAATTGAGGACTTCAAATTTATTTCTGCAAAATTATCATTGCGGTTTTCTAAGCTGGACCAGAGGTTCCTTTAGTTTTGGGCGGGAGGACCAATTAGCCCAGCGCAGGAGCTATCTTAAAATATATACAGAGTGCGGCTTTTAAGCTAATTCTTAATAAATGGCATTTTAATTAATTTAATTAAGCAACTCAGGAAGGAAGCCGCGAAGAAGGTCCCTAATAATGAATGATGTAGTGAGAAGTGAGCAAAGGCGACAACTCCACCTCCCCAGCAGGATGTCCCAGAAAAAAGTCACTGACAAACAGCAACAGAAGCCGAATGTCCCTGGTAAAGGTGTTGCAAAGTCAGCAGACAAGCAACAGGCGCGACAGCAGCGGCAGTAGCGACAGAAGCAACGGGAGTTGCAACGAGAGCAGCATCGAGAGCAGCAGCGGCAACCGGTGCAACAACAGCGGCCGGTAAAAGAGGCCCAATACCAACTGAAACTGCCCAAACTGGATCTCCATGTAGAGGTGAAGGAAATGCCAACACCTCAATCCTCATCACTAAAGAGAGGAAGGAGCAATGAGGAGGAGGAGGAACAAGTGGACAATTACCAAAAAGGAGAGGAGAGCGGGTCGGAGTAAGGCGGAGAAGGCCCATTCCACGCCTTCTTCGCCAGCAAGAATGGAAAAAGAGCACCCGCAAGGTAAGACAGGGAGCCAACACTCCCCCTCTACTAGGGATCCGTCTTCCCCGTCTCCCTCCCCCCCCACTAATCCCGAGGAAAAAAGAAGCAGAAGGGGGCAAAATATGTGTCGTCAACCTGGTGTTCCTCGAGAGGGACCTCTCCTCTCAGAAGAAAGCCCAATTGAGGCCTCTCTTCAAGTATACCTCTGTTAACGGTAAGTCGACAGAGGATCCAAGGAACTTTTTCCGACGCCCCCGGTGTTATTACAATGATTAGGAACACAAGGGGAAAACCTTAAAGTAGCAGAAGCCAAAGATGCGTTCCCGAAACTCCGGATGATCCAGGAAGAGTCCCCGGAGATCAAGAAACTTTCACAATATTGTGCAAGGAGTGTCCTGGTTCTTCTCCACCCCTCTCTATATAGGACTTTAAAATTAACATTCCCCACAGATGTCGGCGGTATTGTCACGAATACATCCGAAGTTGGTACGGGTCGTCTGGAACACCAACAGATTTTCGTCCAGTCTCTGTTTCAACTTCAAACTTAAAAGATGTCTATTAAGCTAGCTAGTTTGAATGTGAGTGGCTTGATAGATCGGAGTAAGGCTGTCCGCCTGCTTCGTAATCTCTTGTCGTCTGGTGTGGATGTGGCCGCGACCCAGGAGACAGACCTTGTTTGCGACGTCGATGCTAGTGTGCTGTCTAACGACTTTGTCGTCTATTCAGCATACGGGGATCGGCCGGCCAGAGGTGTTTCCTTGATAGTCAAGCGCTCCCTGAATGCGAGGGTAGACTTTGTTCATGTGGGTGCAGGGGGGTCGATATTGCCGTGCGCAGTGGTTCGTTTCGGGTCGTTGCGGTTTATGTGCCCAACGATCATGGAGAGAGTGTCGAATTTGTCCATCAGTTGGGGCCGTTCCTGGCGGATTCTTCCCGCTTAATCTTAATGGGGGACTGGGATGCCATGATGAATCCCAAAATAGACAAGGAGCGGGGTGATAGCAGGAAGGCTACGGACAATCGTATTTTGGTTGATCTTATCGGCGAGTTTGGGCTTGTCGATAGATACCGGGTCGATCATCCGAGACGAGAGATGTGGACGTAGGAGCGTAATGGCAGTCTCTCCAGGTAGCCAGCAACTTGGATAGAATGTTAATCAGAAGGGTCGACCTAGATCTGCTAGATTGTCCCACGTTCCACCGTTTAGACTATTTGGATCATAGACTTGTCTGTGTCCGTGGGGGGTGTTAGGTAGTAGAAATAGAATGGCTGGACACTGGAAGTTCAATCTGTTCTTCCTGGACAGGCGGAACTTTCAGCAACAGATGACTAGATGGGGGCGGTTATTGGAAGTAGGTGGTGGAAGAACGATGTCTAACGAAGCCGTGAACATGGGCGCAGAATTGCGCAAGGAAGAGATCCGTCGAGATTCCTATCGATACATTCGCGAGGTCACTACCCCAGAGGGGTTTACTCTGAGGTCGACCAGAGATATGTGCGAGGCGTTTCGGCAGCATTTCGAGAACCATTTTACCAAGAAGCCTGGTATCAAAGGCGGCGAGTTTCACAGCTATTTGTCTGCCTTCCCTCGAATTTCATCGGCAGAAGCGGCTAGTTGCAAAGGTGAGATCACAGAAGGCGAAGTTCACTTGGCATTGAAAAAGGTCGGCAGAGGCAAGTTTCCGGGATTTCATGGCCTGCCTTACGCAATGTATTTGAGGCTGTCGCACATCATTGTCCCAATTTTGACAGTGGTTATCAACAACTAGTTCCGCCAGGGGCCCGTCCTCAACCGGATTTCCAGGGGTGTGATCACGCTGTTGAAAAAGGGCAAGGTGTTGGGCAGGATTTAGATTATTATAGGCCCATAACTCTGCTAAACACAGACTTAAAGATTTTTGGCAAGATCCTGACGGAGCGTTTGTAGTCAGTTGTCGCGAGCTTGTTGCGACCCAAGATGACATGTGCTGTGAGGGGACGAACAATTCAAAGCAACCTGCATCTGATCCGCACGATCATAGAGGGTGTAAAAGACGACAAGCGAGCTGCGCTGATCAATTTGAATCAGTCCAAGGCATTCGACAGGGTTGACCATCAGTACCTGGAGGCAGTCCTGCAGGCCGCCAGATTCGAACCCGACTTCTGCAGGTGGATGAACTTCCTGTATCCTTCCCCCAGTGCTGTGGTACAGGTGACCGGAAGACGGTCGATGGCTTTTGCGCTATCTCGGTCGGTCCGACAGGGTTGCCCGCTGTTGCCCTTACTTTACGCTTTGGCGTTGGAGCACCTCCTTCGCCGGCTGAAGGACAGGGTGTACAGTCCGGCCTAAGCGGAATCGTTGTTCCCTCTGGAGAAGCTCGAGCCAGGGTTTCTGCGTACGATATTCTTGATATCGAAGACGTTAACACCTTGAAGTACTCTCATTTATTTTTCTCGGTCTTCCATTTCTTGGAAGGTTTGCTGTACCGTCGCCATACTTCTTTTACTTTCTGATGATATTTCCTACTGTACTTCGTGCTAGATTCATTTCTTTGCTAATTTTTCGGTAACCTTGTCCTCCTTTATGACGTTCAATGATTCTATCTCGCATATCTCTGGATAATTCTTTAGTTTTTGCCATTTTTAATCCTTGAATTGCAGAATGCACATCAAAGAGTCAGATGATTAGTAACACTATCTTGTAAACAATTGTGTGCTTCTCTGATTGATCAGAGATAACATTCCAATACTATCGAAAATTTGAATATTTAAAGTCTTTTAAAATACAAAGTTTCGGTTGGAAATTTCAAATCCAATACTTTTGCATAGTGTAATTTTGAACTTTGATAAAAAAAATGGATTCAACCATGAGTTTTTAATTTTCCTTCCACATACAACTAAAACAACTTTACGAGATATTACTTACCAAATATCAGGCAAAATGGCGAACATAAACTAGAGGTATAACAGAAGATAACATGTATCCAATACTTATGCGTGAGTGCTAAAAATCATTTGTAAAATATAACCAAATAACATCAGAATCTACGTTCTTAGTCGGACTGAGAACTTTTCAGCGCCCCCCTCGTGTGTGTGTTTGTGTGTTGCGTAATATAATCTTTGTGGTGAAGTACAACGAATCACAAGTAAAGAAAAAAAGGGAGAGAAAAAAAATAATTTTATAAGAGAGAAAGACAGAGAAAGAGATAGAGTTTCAGTGACTGCGAGAGAAAGAGAGAGAGAGAGAGAAAGAGAAAGAGAGAGAGAGAGAGAAAGAGAGAAAGAGAAAGAGAGAGAGAGAGAA
>CAHIKZ030004870.1:485000-487500 GCA_903632075.3 Acanthosepion pharaonis | reverse complement strand
TTAATCTGGCACTGAACTTGTTAGGTGTTCAATGTATAATATGCTCCTAAATTGGGTGGTGTATTATGTATTGTTTAAACTGTATCTCAGGAACGCATATACATACATACAAGATCAGCGTCGGGCACATCGACGTGGTGTAATTTGTTAAATCAATTATGACTGGGCAGTGAGTTCGATCCTGACTGGGTGCCCCATACTTTCGGCCTTGTGCCACATGTAAGTCACGCTTAGAAGATCACCATACAATATTAGAAATTCAGTTTTATATAGATATCTGTTTTTATATCGTTACTTAAAAAGATTTTATGAATTTCAACTGATATCAATGCTTACTGTTGGCTCACTGAACGACGTATATTTCCTGCATGGAAACGGCTATCCTTACCATTTATCGTTCGCAACAGATGTGGTGAGCCATGATCGCTTATGTACTGAAGGTATGTCGTACAAAGAAGAAGAAGAAGAGGGGGAAGAGGAAGAGGAAGAAAAAGAAGAAGGTAGACCTCATATGTTTGCAGTTGCAAGAAAATACAACCTAATGTCATTATTGCTTACAAAAATTTAGAACAGTTTGCATTACTGAAATTTTGAGGCAACACGTTAACGTCTATTAAAATCCTTATTGTATTTATTTAACAAAAACAGTTTAATAATTTCTTTAATTTAATTTAATTTTGTATGACTTCAGGTTAAAAAAAAATAATTTTTAAGAAAAAAGTCTTTTTGCTTCTTTTTAACAACGAAGAATAACTGAGGTACTATGTAGGGCACAGGCTCAGTGGATAAAGGCATTAGTTAATGACAGGACCCAAAGAGTGTGAGTTCAATACCCGGTTAAGGCAGTGGAGAACTTTCAGAGGGAAATTAACAGGAGATAACTGATAACTGACATCCATTAAACATGGCACGTGGAACAAGAACAGTCTACCCCAGAGCGAAATAAAGGGTTCAACATTCCAACCAACTGAAGAAGGCCGGAGCGTACAACGGCCGAAACGTTGTAATAAATATGGTGACAAAGATTCGGACAATAGTCCGAATAATGTAAATAGTGAACGAAGAATAAATTCTTAGGACTGTCGTACTCTCGTCCTCTGACAGAGGATGGGAAGTGCGACAGGGACATCCGAAGGCGCATTGGGATAGCGAAAGATGCCTTCCAAAAGCTAAGCAAAGTATTAAGAAACAGGAAAAACATCGTTAAAAGCAAAAGAAATATTACTGAACAGTTATGTAATATCAATCCTCCTATATGACGGTGAATGTTGGACAATCTCCCCAGAGATGAAGGAGAGACTGAAATGTTCTACAGAAGAACGCTGAAAATAGACCGAATATATCAGCAACGCCGAACCTCTAGAGACAATGGCAACAAAAAGGACACTTATACTTAACACCAGGAAGAGATAGTTGAAATTTCTGGTGTACATAATGAGGAAAGAAGGCTTGGAAATTTTGAAACTCACATGACAGATTGAAGTTAAGAGAAACAAAGGAAAGCAATGAACAGGCTACTGGGCGAGCTTGGGTGAATGGATGGCGGAGCAAGGTTTGGGAGAGATGGCAAAAAACACGTAAGTTATTAAGAGCTACATAGGACAGGAAGTTGTGAAGAGCCATAATCACCAACGTTCTGAAGGGCCACAGCCCGTAGAGGAAGAAGAAGTTTACATGAAATCTTCCTTGTTTGAAAGCATTTATGATTATTTTACTTCCTGTTTATTCTACCTTTGATAACACAACAATATATATATATATATATATATATATATATATATGTTATGGTCCAGGTTAGGACCAAGGAAGAACAACACGAACACAAGAGTAGAAATAACGAAGGTATATTACACGAATTAATAATACAAGATGTGGAAGGTGTTAGTATGACTGTCAGTCTGGTTTGGAGTGAACTACTATCGACTCGACTCGATTCAGTATCTAGCCCCCCCTCCCCCACGAGGGTTGCATGTGGCACAAGGCCGAGTTTATCGTGGGTTTCCCGAGCCCGTAGGCTCGGCCAAAAAATGCCCGTATAACCCGTATAAACGAGATCGGGTTGGTCATTTCTCCCCGAACGAGATTCTGCCCTTCGGCGGAACCTCGTCCGGGTTCCTTTCTGCTCAGAAGCAGAGAGTTCGACCGTCAAGCCGAGAAGCTCGGCTTGATCCAACCCTCTCTCTTGAGAGGCGTCGTATAAATAGTGTTAGGAAAAGTTCATTCTGTATGTTATAGGTAAGGACACATAACAATATATATATATATATATATATATATATATATATATATATATATATATATATATATATATATATATATATATATATATATATATATATAGTAAGAGGTTATAATAATTCCAACAAGAGAAAAGTGTATATATTAAAAAGAGAAACCGCAAACGTTTTTGGTTTTAATGTGGATTTTTTTTTTTTAAAGTATTATGCTTTATTTTTCATATTTCATGAGTTTCCGGTCTCGCGATCAGGCAAAGCGCGGT
>CAHIKZ030004870.1:455000-482500 GCA_903632075.3 Acanthosepion pharaonis | reverse complement strand
CGAACCTGTATCCTATACGGAACCGTCAGCCTGACGTGCTTTTACCGATTTCGCCACAGAGGAGTGTTTCAGTTAGTAAGGTCGATTTACTGTTTTTAAAGTACAATTTTCCATGATTTTCTCACGTAAAAGAATGTATAAACATAAAAAATGTTTAATTGTCGGACTTTGTCCATTTCATAATGTGTGACGTCATTTGTTTACATTTGGATACGCATCGAGCAGATATGAATGTACGTGAGAAAATCATTTAACAACTTCACGCCGCTGGCGAGTATTGTATTTAGTTGATGTTATAAATATTACCATTTCATTTCCAATCTCCGTTTTGGTTATTCCTCATTCAGTAACCCTTCCGAGGTTATAACAGAAAGAGAAAAAAAGAGAAAAAAAAAAAAGAAAGAGAAAAAAATAAAGGGAAAAAAGAAAAAGAGAAACAGAAAAAAAGAATGAGAGAAAGTAAGTTGTATACACCTTATCGATGAAAGAGAAAAAAGAAAGAGAAAAAGAGTTATATACCGTCTTTATGAACATTACTGGGTATGTCCCAATCCTCATAAATACGTTGGAAACTATTGTAAGTGGAGGTAATATGTTGTAATAGGTTGTTTTAATCCCCCCCCACATACGACGATTTGTAGATATGGGGACTAGTTAGGATTTTCATAGAGACAATGAGGTATTATGGTGAATGTAGTAAGAAAGGCTAGTAAGAATGTGTTGTTTTGGTGGTAGGAATATTGTTGTATGCTTGGGTCAGTGTTTGTGGCTAGCTAAGTTTAAATTAAGACAGATAAAGAACGTCCTTTTTGCCATCTCCTTCTTTAGGCCCTGTGCCACATTTCCTGTAATTTCACAGAAATAAATATTTTAATATGGTGTCTATGTAGTCCACCACAAGCAGTGGTTTACCTACTTCACGCCGCTGGCGAGTATTGTATTTTGTTGATGTTATAAAGATTACCATTTCATTTCCAACCTCCATTTTGGTTATTCCCCATTCACTAACCTTTTCTAGGTTATAACAATTTTTCTTCTTGTTCTCAACTTAGTAATATTTTTAACAACCCTCTTTATCGCTCGATGATCTCTGAAACTTTTTTGATTTCTCCATTGTGGACATTTCCTCAATCAATAACTTTTGTTATTTTCTGTTTTTCAGAATTTCATTATCCATGTTCCAGCATATATTATGGTAAAAAGAAAAAATAGTTTTTATTTGATTTCCAAGCTTTAAAACTATTAGTTTAATCTGCATAATAATTTCAGACATCAGGTTTATAGTAAATCTGACTTTAACCTTTTGCACTCTGTAAGTGCCTCTGTTTACTGAGCAAAATATCTGTCCTGCCACTGTAGATAACTCAGAACATTATTTACATTATTCGGACTATTGTCCTCATCTTTGTCGCCATATTTATCACAACGTTTCGGCCGTTGTATGCTCCAGCCTTCTTGAGGTGGTTTGAATTTCGAACTGAACCCTTTATTTCGCTCACTGGGGTAGACTGTTCTAGTTCCCCGTGCCATGTTTGATGGATGTCAGTTATCAGTTATCTCCTCCTAATTTCCCTCTGAAAGTTCTCCACTGCCTTAACCGGGTATTGAACTCACACACTTTGGGTTCTGTCACTGGATCTAACGAACGCCTTTATCCACTGTGCCATGTGTCCTTGAGGCGGTTAAGGCAGTGGAGAACTTTCAGAGGGAAATTAGCAGGAGATAACTGATAACTGACATCTATCAAAACATGGCACGTGGAACTAGAACAGTCTACCCCAGTGAGCGAAATAAAGGGTTCAGTTCGAAATTCCAACCACCTGAAGAAGGCCGGAGCGTACAACGGCCGAAACGTTGTGATAAATATGGCGACAAAGATGAGGACAATAGTCCGAATAATGTACATAATACCTCATCTCAGAAATATAGACAAACTCAGAACATATTTGAATTTTGTAGTGGTGTTGTCATATCCTGCTATAGCAGCTGGAAAAAAATGGGGTTACTGCATTTGAGGGGGGTTGAATAAGAATTCTATTGAAGTAATACTTGTAAATAATACAGAGTGACAATGGTTAATAAAAACGTGTTGAAATCTAGTCGTAAAAAAAAAGCAAATATGCGACTGTTTTTAAGGACGTGTTCCTTCATGATGTTTTTGGTCATGGCTCCCCACAGCTTCGACATTTTTTATCGATAAATTGTTATGATTTTTTCTTTGGAAATGTCTACTTTTCCTACGGTTTCAATACAGAGTTGTCCTAGACAGCTCGACCAAAAGAAAACCTGTTCCACTTTATTTTACGCATAGATAAAAAAAAAAAGACGGATTCACGCCTTTCGCCGTACAAAATCCATTCCTTAGTGCCACCAGTTCAGATTTTACAGCTAAGACCTGCCATGACACGTATACTTGCTCGTGTCATCATAATTCAGTTCGTATTCCATGTGTAAAGAGGAAGTTCAATCCGTGTAGTTTCTTCCCCCAAAATGCTACTTTGTTTAAACAACTCCCAAGAAGATGCTCCCCCGATTAGAACAATCTTAACTTGTTCAAGTCACAGTTCAATCGTTACCTACTTTCAACAACTTCATTCTACTTTGGGTGTCTCTTGGACCTTGTATTAATTGAAAAAACAAAACAAAAGGTTTAATTTGAAATTAATGTAACAGGATTAGCTCGAATTTGAACTCCATCTGCCAATTCCATTTTTCGTGTTGACAAACGTTACGTTACGCATACATCCAAGAATGAGAATGGTACCTTAAATAACTCTTGGAATGATAACTCATTTCAGAAATTAAGACAATATTTGCCGGGAATTTTTTTTTTTTTTTTTTTTTTTTTTGGAGCCAGGGGAGGGGGGGAACAATTCCAGAAATAAGCGGATATTTTTTTTCTTTCTTTTCTTCTTATTTAAAATAATCGTTTTTAATTGACATCATATTCAACTTTGCTGTCATAAGATCCAGACGTATGAATGGTCACATCAATTAAGAACTCAGTTCTTTCTCACTGGGATTAAAAATAATGGATTTCAGAAAAGGGACCCTCGGAAAACATATGCATTTATTTACCAGGGGCGGTGGACAGGATTAGTGTCATGACTTTTAAGCGATTTATCTGAAAAACGTGGACAGGTTCATTCGTGAACGGGTTCGGTCCGTCTATTTTCCATTATGCTTCGTATTTTATGTGCCATGTCTCTTCAGAACGTGGATGATCGTGGCTCTCCACAACTTCCTATCCTTTGTAACTCAAAGCGATGTTTGTCACCTAACTATCCTTCCCAGTCCCTGTTCGACAATCCATCTCTACCAGCTCGTTTGTTTCTCACCGTCCTTTCAGGGTATGGACGATCATGGTTCTCCACAACTTCCTATCTTCTTGTAACTCTAAAACAATGTTTGCCGCCTTACTATGCATCCCAGTTCCTTTTCTGGCATTCATTTACAAAGGCTCAGTGTTTCTCTCTGTCCTTTCAGGATGTGGGCGATCATGGATCTCCACAGCTTTCTATCTCTTGTAGCTCGAAACAATGTCGCTTTACTATCCGTCTCGCTCCCTGTTTTGCTATTCATTTTCACAAGCTCATCAGGTAGGTCACTTGCTCTTTCCCTCTACCCATCTTGCCTTTAATATGTCCTGCTAGAGTTAAATTCTCCAAGCCTTCTTTCCTCATTATGTGTCCCAGAAATTTCCACTTTATCTTTCTTCATTTTTTTACTATCCCCCAAGTTCTCTGTATTCCCGTCAACATAGACTCGCTGTTTAATTATATCGAACTTGCTTTCAGGTTATCCCGTGAGTGTTAAATTTTCCACGCCTCCTTTTCTCATTATGTATCCTAGGAATTTTAACCGTCTCATTCTGATCCTAAGTGTCCTTTCTGTTTCCATTTTCGTTAAAACCACCTTGTTGCTTACATGTTCTTTCCGTGGTATTCTCAGCATCCTTCTGTAGAATCACATCTCTATTGCCTCGAGTTTCCTCTTCATTTAGTTGAGCACTGTTCTGTCTGTTTTCAAAGAACGTTTTCTCTTCCTTAATAGTTTGCTTAGTTTTTCTAAGTGTTATGGTCCGGTTTCTTGTACCATGGTGATAGTCCAAGGCAGAACCAATAAAGAAGAACTCGAACACGGATATGGAATAACACAGATATATTACAAACAGGAATATATACAGAGAAGTAGAAAGTGTTAGTATGAACAATCAGGTTTAATAGAGAGAACAATCTAGTCTCGACCAGTATCACTATTCCAATGTCTTGCAGTAATTGTCTGAACGCGACTCTGTTTCGGACTGCCTCTGACTCGACTCGAACTACTACTCAACTTGAACTACTGCTGAGGCGCAGTATTTATTAAGTATGGAATAGTCTATTATTATTATGGGTAAGATGCCATAACACTAAGACATCTTCTAATGTTCCTTTAAAATCGACTTAGTCCTCTTGTTCCAGGAATATATGGTAGCGTTTATGTTTATTAAAATTTTGAATTTTTAATACTTCATTTGGGACTCTCCTCTTATTAAAATCTCATGACGGCAAACAAGGCATGTTTTTTTTTAAGCATTTCCCCTCAAGGAAGACAGAAGTGCTACTAGCACACAGAAGGTTACGGAGAGTGAAAGAGAGAGAAAAAGAATGAGTGTAGGGGGATTTAGGAAAGGAAAAAAGGAGAGGGATGAAAAAACGGAAGATGGCGATTGACGTTACATTTAAGTTTTTGAAAATTGTAGCTATCACGAAAGCAAGTAACAGGAAGGGAGTTCCACTGTCGGGAAGTGCGAGGAAATAAACTGTTGGAGTAGAATTGGCGGTTACCTTTAACTATTTCAACAGCAGAAGGGTGGGACCTAATTGCCAATCAAGTAGCACGCTTAAATTCATGTAATCGTGGCACCAGGGAAAGAAGCTTGTCAGAGCAGTTGCCATGAAAATATTTCTAGAAAAGACAGAGGGAAGCCACATCACGTCTGCGAGAAAATTACCCCAACTTGCTTGCCAGGGGAATTCTCCTGACACCAGGAAGGAGACGTTGTATGAAGTGGTATAAAAGGATAGAACCCAAATTTTCTGTTTCATTTTTGATTCTTCGGGGTCACGATGCCGAATTGACAAGATATGTCTCTCCTTACACCCCACAACAACAGAATTCTTATATCCCGACAAACCTGTTACGTAACCTCAGTTTCAAACATCCACCTGTTAGTTAACAAATATTAGGTTGGTGCAAAAATAATGACGTAATAATGTCGTTTTTTGACGTTAAAAATACGTTAAAAAACGACATTATTACGTCATTATTTTTGCACCAACCTAATAGTTAATGCTGCTTATTTTTGGAAAGCATAAAATCAAGCGAGACATATTTAAAAGGCGAATGAGTGAAGAAGAAATGGCCGAAAGTTAATTCAATTCTTTTTTATAGTTAGGCTTTTTGTGTACCGTCCACTTCAATGTTTCAAATATTTTCTGATTTACCTCCATTATCTCAAATGTAAAAGTAACCTACTAAAGTATTTATATGTAACTTTCAAATATGCAAAAAAAAATGTAGGTTGCCTTTTGTCTTCAGTAACCAAATTAAAAAGCTTGTAATTCACACAAATATTGTGAGCGAAACCCCAAACTCGAAAAAGGCATTCAGAAAATTATTTTAACTAATCATGAAAATTTTACCACTTGCTAAATATTAAAGAATAATTTTGTGTAGTGTTTATGGTTTTCAAAAATAAATCAATAAATAAAAACTGCAACTTATGACAGGAAACAGCGATTTGCTTAGATGTGGCACAAGGCCGCAAGTATGGAGCACCTAGTGTGCAAGGAAATCACTACTCATTCAAGATTGTAACTATTTTACTATATCGAAGTGCCCAACATTCACGGCAACTCGTTCTGTCTCTTGCTCTTATCCACTCTCTCTCTTTGTCCTTCTTTCTTTCTTTCTTTCCTTCTTTCTTTCTTTCTTTCTTTCTTTCAAGAATTATTAGGAATTCACTTTCGTTTTTTTTGTTATCCAAAATTTTCAAGCGGCCCATTCTCTGGTACTCCACAAATGTGTAATTCGTGTGAATAGAGGCGGATGTCTCAATTTGCGATGTAATTTCGAGAAATCCATTTTTTTTCTCAAATAACAGAAAACAGAATAAGAGGGACAATGGCGGAACGGACGTGAACACATTACGTCAATCCTCAAAATCATTCATCAAATTTCAGCTATTCTATACTTTATACGCAACACACACACACACACACACATACAAACATATATATATATATATATATATATATATATGTGAATAAAAATATATATATATATATGTGAATAAAAATATATATATATATATATATATATATATATATATATATATATATATATATGAATAAAAATGACAATAGGAAAACTAGTAATTGCTGACGCGTTTCGTCTAATGTGGACTATATCAAAGCAAAATACGAAATGAATTTAATTGAACAAGGTAACTAATAAAAACAAAAGACAGAATGTTCCTAGCAACTGGAATGTAGAGAAACGCTATTTTCATATTGTTAACTGAAAATAACGTCAGTATTTGTCACGTGTGGAGAATATTGTCATTATATCTGTGTTGATGTATTCAACTATTTTCTTTCGATTTTATGAATCTGTTGTGTACATTTGTTTGTAAGAGCAGTAATTTTGTTAAGAAAGGTGAAATGGGGGAAAAACCTGGGCGTAGATTAATATTTGGGTAACATTCTATGGCGGCACTCTCTAGAATTTTCCTTCTGAGTGAGTTATTTTCTTTTTTTATGAGTGTAGCATTGTTAAAATCAAAATAAAAAAGAATAAGAAAAGAGAGAGAGAGAAATATGACAAACTGGAAAAGTTTTTGAGACACGTTTTATCCGTTAAGATTTCATCGGACTGGGCTTTGTTTATGTTGTCACGTTTACACATGCGCACGAGAGACGCTGGTAGTTTCAAAATTTTTGGAAAGAACATTTTTTTTGAAAGAATATTTTTGAAAATTTGTTTTTGAATGAAGCCAAATTCATCTGTATTCTTATTCTTTTTTCTTTTTCTCCCCATCACTTTTGTCCCCGACTCTCTCTGAAACTATCTGCTTCTTTCGTTTCGAGCGCATGTGTAGACGTGGTAACATCAACAAAGCCAATTCCGATGAAATCCTAACAGATGAAACACGCCACAAAAAAACGTTCCAGTTTTTCATATATTTCTAAATAATTTTTGATGATATATTAAATTATACAAAATGACATATCGTTATATCACACACACATGTATATATATATATATATATATATATATATAGAGAGAGAGAGAGAGAGAGAGAGAGAGAGAAAGAGACAGACAGAGAGAGACTGTGACAGAGACATACAGGCAGACAGACAAAGTGACAGTGAAAGAGAATACACATACACAAACACAGAAGCTCGGTGAATGAATATGTGTTCTGACACACACACAGGGACATATACATACATACATACATACATATATATATATATTGGGCACCTCAAGGTGGTGTAATGGTTAGCAAGCTTGTCTCGCACAACAATTACGAATGAGTAGGTGAGTTCGATCCTCACTGGGTGCCCCTTACATTCGGCCTTGTGCCACATCCATACATGGAAAATATATATATATATATATATATATATATATATATATATATAGACTGAGAGAGAGAGTTCGGTGAGTGAATATAAGTTCTGAGGCATGCACACACACATATCTATATATCTGTCTATCTATCTATCTATATATATATATATATATATAGAAAGAGTGAGAATATACATACTCACACACACAGACATACATGTATATATATCAAGAGAGGGTCCACACACACACAAACACGCACAAACACACACACACACACACACACATATATATATATATATATATATATATATAAAGAGAGAGAGGGGGCAAGAAATCACTACACAAAGAGAAAACGCTACAAAATATATATGTGTGTGTGTCTATGTTTTCGTGTGTGTGTGTGTGTGTGTGTGTGTGTGTGTGTGTGTGTGTGTGTGTCTGTGTCTGTCTGTGTTTTCGTGTGTGTGTGTGTGCGTGTGTGTGTGCATACTTATATGCTTTTTGATAGATATTGTATCTAGAAACATTCAATACAAAACCAGAGTTATTCCTTTAGGAAATATATATATATATATGTCACGGATATGAACATGAAAATGATTTTCTGCTATATAAGGCGCATCGATGTATAACACTCACCACTGTTTTTGGCAAATGATATTTGAGAAAACGCTTAATATTTAAAAAGGACACCTGTCTATATTTATGAGATGAGATTCTGTGACTATTTACATTATTTACATTCTCGACGTGGATAAAAGCGTTGGTTGATTAATCCAAAAAAGTGGCTTGACCCAAAGATTTGTGAGTTCAGTCCCTAGCCCCAGCGGAAAGAACAAAAACTTGAAAGGGTTATCAAGGCTAATTAACTAAAACTGAGATATCCAAAGGCATGTCACGTGAAATTAGAACAATTTACCCACCGTGGACTAAATAAAGACTTCGATTCGAAATGCCAACAAAAATTACCTGAAGCAGACCGGGACGTATTACGGTCGAAGCGTCGTAAATTTGACAGTAAAGATGAGGGCAACAATTTGAACCAAGTAAATAGTGTAAATATTTAAAAAGAAGATTATTCGCACCATTCTTAACGAGATTTTGGTGAGAGGTAAATGTAGAGTAAAGACATGTAATTCTTGTGTGGTTTAAAGAAAAACTTAGGACTATTTCAGCAAGAAAAGTTCTGAAATGTGGTTACACGCTAGAACATCACGTGGTATGAAGTCTAGTTTGATTTTCAAAAGGAGTATTTGGTTGAAATGAGTGCAAAAGCGAAAAAGTGGAACATTTTCAACTGTGTTCAAGATAATGTATCGGCACAAACACAGAGGCATATGCGCAAGTGCAAACACTGATAGATAGATAGATAGATAGATAGATAGATAGATAGATAGATAGATAGATAGATAGATATGAACTTGATAGACAGATAGATATTGAACTGAGATAGATAGATAGATAGATAGATAGATAGATAGATAGATAGATAGATAGATAGATATGAAGTTGATAGGTAGATATGAAGTTGATAGATAGATAGATAGATAGATAGATAGATAGATAGATAGATATATTTGAATTGACTAAATTAAATATATATTCCTTAATGAGTATATATTACTTTGAAAACTATCATTAAAAATGAGGAAAAAGTGCTGTAATGTACACAATTCTACGATGGGTAAATCGTCACCATTTTAGGTTTTTCATTTCGCGCATGCGCGTTGTTCGTTTTGGATTTTGTCGACTGCACAGTAAGTAAGTAAGCTCACCGTTGGGCACCGTCTGTGAGAAGAAGAGCACCATGACGCAATTCACTCCATTAGAAATTTGGAAATGGCATGCTGTACTGCTTGGCATTCGCATCGGAGGCTCCAATACGGACATGATAGTGTTTGGGTGACCATCTGAGGACAGTACAGAGGATTCGGAAAGAGTTGGATGAGTCTAATGGGAATTCCGAAGGTACGGCAGCTTGGAAAACTAACCCTGATAAGAAAAGAACACAATTTGTTGGTGAGGGGTTCAGACTCAACACGAAAACCTACATTGCGTACCTTGAGAAGGTTTTGTCGCTCTGGTTTAAGAGGGTGGCTGCTGGAAGATTCTAAGTTTAGCGACAAGACTCTGCACCATGTTGTTGTGGATCCCGGGATGAAATCCGGTCTCGAAATGAATGACAAACGCAAGAATGAAATATAGCAAATAATTGTATTGACGTAATAATACAATTGGTAATACGGTTAGTAGATCCAGAAATGCGGTTAGTAGCAATAATAATATATATACAGTCTGGGAAATTCAGTATCGAAGTAGGACTTCCTTCTGAGTCTACGTGCTCGCAACTGTGACTCCTACAAAGCGGTTACCTCACTTTCTCAATCTCAATCTCAATCTCTCACTGTATTACTCTCTGACTCGGGTATTCACTGGCAGCAGTCCAAGTACACACTGGGCGAGTCCACTTGTATGAAAAAGGGGTGGACCCCATAACACATGTCAAACAAGCCGGAGAACCCAGACTTGGCTGTCAGACAATTTCTGCAACCACATCACCCCTTACATCTGGACACCTAACTACCCAGAATGCAACACCCTTGATTATGTGTGGGGCATAGTTGAGCGAGTGACCAACAAAACTCTTTGTAAACCCACAGATGAACTGAAGGCAAGAATTATGGCAGCATTCTTCAACTTTAACAAGGAGAGAGTCCAGAAGATTTGCAAGAGATTCCGAAGTCATCTGGAGGCCGTAGTTGGAGCCAGTGGCGATTTTATTGAATAAATTTACTTTTTAGTATTTCCAAATATTTTTTTGTAAGTTTGGTAAATATATCAGTTAAAATTGAGGTGTCAGTGTTATTTTCATTTTTACGTAAATTAGACGACAATTTATCCATCGTACACAGTATATATATATATATATATATATATATATATATATATATATATATATATATATATATATATATATATGGTTGGACATGTGAGTTTGTGACCTGGTTTTCACGCTTTTGTGATCGTTGCTCACAAATTCACATCAATCCAACCAAATATGTTAGCTCTATCTCTGATATTGAGCGCTTTCTAATAAGTACCACGCATATAATATATAAATAATAATATATATATTATACATATATATATATTCATATTTATATACACACACTTTCCACACACACACACACATACGCATACACACACGCACATATATATATATTAATTGATTTAAAATGTTTTTTTTCGCTACACAATTCTAACCATGTTTCAAAAATGGAAGCTGAAAGCTCCGAATTTAATTGTGTAATTAAATTAAAGACATTAGTTCCATTTCATCCTCAAGCGAATTTTGGAGTAACTTTAAAATTACTGGGTTTTAAAGACACAGCAAAAATCCTAATTCACGTTTCCAAGGATACAGAGAAATCCATTCATCCAGACAAGGGGTGTTTCCGAGTTCATTATCGCTGTATTTTGATGTATCAGTTATTAGTTACGTTTTGGTAGGGGGTAGGGATGTATTTTTCAATGAAATCTGACATCCGTTAAATGCATGTCGTCTGGATTTAAAAAAAAAAATTTTATTGTTAACGGCCAAAATTCTTACGGCATCTTTTTCCATTTGTATATTTAAAAATTTCTGGTGGGGTGGTTAGGTTAGAATACGTTTTATTTAACTACGATTTGAAAAATGTTTTCACTTTTAATTTTTAATATACTATATTTCTTTTAAGAACAAGTAAATGTATTAGAATCCCTTACAGTATGTATAATTATTTTCACATCAAGTATAAGTATGTATATTATTAGGTAACAATTTTTTTTATATATATATTATATATCTTACTGTTCTTTTCATTTATATATATATATATATATATATATATATATATATATTATATTTGCCATATGCTCTATCATGATTGAACTAAATATGTCTTCGTATTAGCAGGAGACTTCGAAGTCGTCTGGAAGTCGTGGTTATATTGAATAAATTTACTTTTTAGTATTTCAAGATATTTTCTGTAATTTTGGCAAATATATGTTAAAATGAGACGTCAGTGTTATATTCATTTTTTTATGTAATTTAGACGACAATTTATCCATTGTACCCTGTATATAGACGTGAATGCTGGATAATGTCGTCAAAAATGAAAAAAAAAATTACTTTGAACGTTTAAAATGTTGTTCTCCGGACGAATGTCGAGAATACCATGACCAAAGCATGTGAGAAAGTAGGAAGCTTTAAGACGAACAAAAATCTACAAAGAAACCCTTGCTAATAATCAGAATAAGTTAGTTAAAATTCTGGAGACACATAATACGGTAGGAAGGCTTGGAGAATTTACAATTTACAATGTTTAATGAAGTCTTGTAAAGCAGGTGAAAACTGCGAGTAATCTACCTAAGAATTTCGAGTAAATGATTTGCAGAGCAAGAATCACAAAGATGAAGATGTGAAGTCAAAGATGTGTGAGTAACAATAGACATGAAGTTGTGGAGAATCCTTATCGCCGATGTGCTGAAAGGATATAAAACTGAAAAAGTACCTTACGTGAAGGTACTCTCTCCGCATTAAATGATGCCTGGTCTCGACTAACTAGTTAGCCGTTATCTCAAGACGAGCAAACCGTATATTTTTACTAAATTGCTTAGTTTGGCACCTGATCATAGAATGAAAGAGAAGATGCAGTAAGGAAGCAAGAAATCAAGCAAGCAAAAAGAAAAGAAAGAAAAAATAGAAAGGAAGAAAAAAGTACGCAAAATAAAAGAAAGAAAAATAAAAAGAAGAAAGAAAAAAGAAAGAAATGAAAATAAAAGAGAGAAAGAAAGAAAAGATCATAAAAAAGAAAGCATAATAAAAGAAAGAAAGTATAATAAAAAAGAAAGATAGCATAATAAAAGAAAGAAAGCACAGTAAAAGTAAGAAAGAAATCATAAAAGAAAGCGTAATAAAAAAGAACGAATGTATAATAAAAGAAAGAAAGCATAACAAAAGAAAGAAAGAAAGAAAGAAGAAAGAAAGAAGAAAGAAAGAATGAAAGAAAAAATGTAGGACTATCAAAAGTAAAAGAAAGAAAATTTAGGATTTTAGCAATGGTAAAAGAAAGAAAGTCAGAAAGAAAGAAAGCATAATAAAAGAAAGAAAGCGTAATAAAAAAAGGACGAATGTATAATAAAAGAAAGTATAATAAATGAAAGCATAATGAAAGAAAGAAAGCATATTAAAAGAAAGAAAGAAAGAAAGAACGTCAGAAAGAAAGAAAGCATAATAAAAGAAAGAAAGAACGTCAGAAAGAAAGAA
Source organism: Acanthosepion pharaonis (assembly GCA_903632075.3). Lineage (NCBI taxonomy): Eukaryota > Metazoa > Mollusca > Cephalopoda > Sepiida > Sepiidae > Acanthosepion > Acanthosepion pharaonis. The sequence continues at coordinate 469,569 of CAHIKZ030004870.1, read as the reverse complement.
AGCATAATAAAAGAAAGAAAGCGTAATAAAAAAAGGACGAATGTATAATAAAAGAAAGTATAATAAATGAAAGCATAATGAAAGAAAGAAAGCATATTAAAAGAAAGAAAGAAAGAAAGAAAGCATAATAAAAGAAAGAAAGAACGTCAGAAAGAAAGAAAGCATAATAAAAGAAAGAAAGCGCAATAAAAAAAAGGACGAATGTATAATAAAAGAAAGTATAATAAATGAAAGCATAATGAAAGAAAGAAAGCATATTAAAAGAAAGAAAGAAAGAAAGAACGTCAGAAAGAAAGAAAGCATAATAAAAGAAAGAAAGAACGTCAGAAAGAAAGAAAGCATAATAAAAGAAAGAAAGCGTAATAAAAAAAGGACGAATGTATAATAAAAGAAAGTATAATAAATGAAAGCATAATGAAAGAAAGAAAGAAAGAAAGAAAGAATTTCCGAGCAGAAACGTAATCGCAACTCCGCATGTTGAACTTTTTTTTTTTTTTTTTTTTTTTTTTTTTTTTTTTTTTTTTTAAATGGCCGGCACCAATTAATGCAGACTATTCTGTGGTAATTTTTTCGCCTACTGATTTTGTTTGCTTGTGTAATGACAGGGCTGAACGCATGCTGGGAAAGCATTTCCGGCCGGAAGTAAACCAAACTCCTTACTTATTGCCGACATCATTAAAAAAGGGGAAAAAAAAATACCTTGTCCACCATTTTGACAGCTGAAGAGAGAAAAGAAACAAGTCTTGACGAAAAGCTATTGCCATTGTGAATATTGGGAGATAGACTGAAATGACCTTTCAATGGGATTAACGGCCATTCCTTATCTCCAAAATATCCTTTCTTTAATTGCTGCTGATTATGAAATGAAAATGACACTAAACTCTTTTCTCTTTCACTCTGGTTGCATTTCTTTCTTTCTTTCTTTCTTTCTTTCTTTCTTTCTTTCTTTTACAATGCTAAAATCCTACATTTTTCTTTCTTTTACTTTTGCTAAAGTCATACAATTTTTCTTTCTTTCTTTCTTTCTTTCTTTCTTTCATGTTGCCTTCTTGCTTTTATTTTTCTTTCTTTTCTTTCTTTCTTTCTTTTATTTTGTTTTCTTTCTCTCTTTCTTCCGAAATCTGTTCATATCCATTTTAGTCTTCGGTTATTTTTGCTAGCTTCACTACGAACTTTGACCCGAATACAATTGTTTGAATTATTTGGGGTCTTGGCAAAATTCGCCAGCATTTTGTAGAGAACTGTCCACTCATCCTTCGAATTCAGTAAATGTTGCACCTTTAGATTAACATTAATTTCGATTTGTCCGCTTTTTAGTGAAGGAGGGGGATTCTCTTAAAAAAATGAAAATAAAAAATTAAATTTCCTGGAAGATCCCAAACGGCATCTAGAGCATTTTCATTTTATTTTATTTTATTTTAACTTATTTTATTTTAACTTATTTTATTTTAACTTATTTTATTTTAACTTATTTTATTTATTTTTTTTATTTTATTTTTTTTATTATATTATTTTATTTTTAGTTTGTTTTTTTCATTTTATTTATTTTTTATTTTATTTTTATTTTATTTTTATTTTATTTTTATCTTATTTTATTTTTATTTTTATTTTATTTTTATTTTATTTTATTTTATTCATTTTATTTTTATTTCATTTTAGCTTTTTTTGCCAACAACGATAAACAGTTGTTGGTTTATTTACACATGTCAGCCTTAGGTTATTTAATGTTGAGTTTAATTTTTCGTATAGGGCTCCAGATGAGGCTCGAAGTCATTAGTGATAATTAGCTTAGCTAAGCATCTCCAATCCGAGGTGCCTGCACCAAAAGTTCTGGGAGGATAGAATTATGAAGTTGATTCGAAGATGCTAGAAGATAGAATGATAAAATCACTAAGACGTTCAATAAAGTCAAAAAATTTTACAAACGTCAAGTATTCTTATTTAATATACAGAATCATTTTTATTTATAATTAGCAGTAGAGCCCGGCATTGCCCGGGGATGTAACAGTAAGAGATAGATCAAGTATCGACCATCATAAAGACTGAAAAATGAAATTGACAAAGATTATTGTTTAAGGTTGACGGACACGCATGTCTTAATTAATTTTTTTTTTTTTTTTTTTTTTTACGAATTTGTAAAACCCAAACTCAAACAAAATCATTGTTTTCAATCGTTATAAGTTTATCGATTGAATAGAATTTTATTATAAACAATTGTCTTGTAAATGGAATTTTTAAAGCATTCTGAATGTAAAAATAAAGAAAAAAGTGTGCAAGACAATAAGAAACACTACCTGCCAAACAAAAAAGTGAAGTTTTGTTGAAATCGGTTGAAAAATGTAGGAAATCCGATCCCATATATAAACCTACAGACACACACACACACACACACACACACACAATCTGCGTTTTATAATAAGTAAGATTATCTATATATGTTATCTTCTGATGAGTCTTCTTCTTCGGTACATGTGTGATCGTGGCTCTTCCCAACTTCCTGCCTTTTATAGTAATTAATAAGAAGAAGATTGTCCAGTATTTACTGTCATAAAAGGAAGGCCGATATTACATAATAGTTCATCGCTATTTTCTTTGTTTCTAACAAAATTTCCCTTTTTCTTAATCATCATCACCATCATCCTTCGACCTCATTGTGGCTTGTCGAAACTCCATTAACAGTCCCTTTCTACATTGCTCGGTCCTGTTCTGTCCTACATTGTCGTCCCCAGATGCCCAATGTCCGACCCTGAGTCCCAAGCCATGGTGTCTGGGGAAAGTCAACTTTCGCAAGAAGACATCTCCAGAAGGATGCCATAGAAGTAAAGATGAGACGACACTTCTGTCCGCTCGGTGGCAGTGGCTGGCAAACTACAATTCCTTTTGAGAGATTAATCTCAGTTATCCGTAAATTGTGTTAAGCGTTGGATAGGATCTCCCGCTGAGGTTCTGGATTTTTCTAAGAAGATTCGTATATGTTTCATCCAGTCGTCTTTCAAGAATAGCAGATAATGTCCAAGTTTCTGATCCATACAGTAGCACTGGTTCAGTCAATGTTCGAAAGGTTTGAACTCTTAAGGAAGATGGAAGGTTCGAGCGACAAGTCTTGTGAAGTTTTTTACATGATTTTCATGCAACAGCTTTGCCGATGTTGAAGTCTTTATGGGAATCTATTATGTGATGTCCAAGATATTTGAAGTCCTAAACTCTTTTGATGGATTTATTATTGAATGACTTCAACTCGGAGGGTTCAGGGAATGTTGTGATATATTCTGTCTTACTCACTTAATACTTTGCTTAGCTTTTGGAAGGCAACTTTTGCTATTCCAATGTGCCTTTGGATTTTGGTGTCAAATTTTTCGTCCTCTGTTAAAACACAACCAAGATATGTAAATGTTTGTACTTGCTTGATTCTGGCGTCTCCGATTTCATATTCGCATCTTAGCCTTTTTTTTGTATGAAAACCATACATTCTATCTTCTTGCAATTGATAGTTAGTCCTTTCTTCTTGCTTTCCCTTAATACCTTTCCAAGGCATTTTTTTTTCCTTTCCTTTCTGTGACTGCTATCAATACCGTGTCATCTGGATAGCTTATGCTGTCAAGACTGTGGTCGTCAATAGTGAATCCTGGTAGGATTTCTAATTCTCTCGGTATCGTCTCAATGTAAAGGTTGAACAAGTCCGGCGAGAAGACACATCCTTGCCTTATATTCCTTTTCTATGTTTGCGTATTTTCTGATGCTATTATAAGTTCAGGATGAGTCTGCCATTTGGGACATTTTTTCATATCTTCATCATCCGAGTCGTCACTTACTTTTAGGATGCTTTATGTTTTAAAGTATCATCATCGTCAATTGGTGTATCAGAGCAAGAAAGAAAGAAATCAAGAAAGAAAGCGAAATAAAAGAAAGAAAGCAAGAATCGATAAATAAAGCAAACTGTAAAGCGAGTACGTAAGAAAGAAAGGAAAATAAAAGAAAGGAAAATAAAAAGAAAGGAAGAGAAAAGATACATAGATAGATAGATAGATAGATAGATAGATAGATAGATAGATAGATAGATATGAATAGAATAAGATAGATTAGATATGAATAGAATAAAATAGGATAGATAGATAGATAGATAGATAGATAGATAGATAGATAGATAGATAGATATGAATAGAATAGAATATATTAGACAGATATGAATAGGATAGTATAGGATAGGATAGATAGATAGATAGATAGATAGATAGATAGATAGATATGAATAGAATAGGCAGATATGAATAGTATAGATAGATATATAGATAGATATGAATAGAGTGGGATAGATTAGACAGATATGAATAGGATAGATAGATAGATAGATAGATAGATAGATAGATAGATAGATAGATAGATAGATATGAATAGAATAGGATAGATTAGACAGATATGAATAGGATAGGATAGGATAGGATAGATAGATAGATAGATAGATAGATAGATAGATAGATATGAATAGAATAGAATAGAATAGACAGATATGAATAGGATAGGATAGGATAGATAGATAGATAGATAGATAGATAGATAGATAGATAGAAAGGAAAGAAGAAAAGAAAAAGAAAAAAAAAAGAAAGGAAAACAAAAGAAAGAAAAGTAAAAGAGAAAGAAGGAATAAAAAATTGTCGGAAGAAAAATAAAACGATAACGAAAAGTAAAATAAAAGAAGGAAAAATAAAATAAAGAAAATGAAGAATAAAGAAGGAAAGCAAAATAAAAAAAAAAAAAAAAAAGAATGCAAAATAGAAGAAAGAAAAATAGAAAGAAAGAAAGAAAAGAAAAGAAAAGAAAATCGAAAAATAAAAGAAAGAAAAAAAAAATAAATAAGAAAAATAAAAGAAAGAAAGAAAGAAAGAAAGAAATCAAAATAAAAGAAAAAATCGATGTCAGCTTTGTGGCCTTTTTGCAAGGGACAAATCACAACAAAATCAAAATTTTGAGCAATAAAATCGATTTTTTGCTCTTCCTAATGTCTTTTTGAAGGGACAAATCAAAATAATTCCTCAAACCAGTTTTTCAATACTTGTTTTTGCCATTCCCTAACATCTCAAAAGTACATTTGATTTGGATTGTCAAGCTCAAAATAATTCCTCAAAATAGTCACTTCATTTCCATACTTGTACACCTATGGACAATCATGTGTCTTTTCGCTACATCTTGAACAAAAGTTTTTCATTTGATTTGGATTTCTTTCCGCGATGGATTGGTTGCAAACCAAGGCTAAAGAACCTATTCTATTCTGCTATTCAACCCATAGCTGGGGGGGAATAGAAAAGATAGATTCATACCTTTCCCAGGGGTGGGGATTTATGCGTAAGTGAATCTAGTTAACTCGACAGGAATCCGAACTCGGTGCCGTTATCCATTACACAACAAGCCACAAAAACATTTCATGCACAATAATAATAATAATAATAATAATAATAATAATAATAATAATAATGTGGCACATGGGAACATCAACAATTCCTGCTGTAGTTGGAGCCCTCGGAATGGTTGGAAAAGATTCCAACCAATTGAATTGATTCCATTAAAGAGATTTCTGGAAGTCCATGCCTTAAAGAAATACAAAACATTGTTCTCACCAGGACAGCACACACCTTACGAAGGGCTTTGTCTATTTAAAATATGTGTGTTTTTTTTAATTGGTTAGTGGATGTCATTCCTAACCTTAGGTCTCTGGGCGGGACCCGGGAAGATGTGTGTACACACTAGAAATCAAAGGAAATAAAATAATAACAATAATAATTTTGTCTTGATGAATTAAAATTGGATACAGTAAATATCCTGCTCAGTACCCCAAGTACCACAAAACTGCGTATCATCAATTGGGAAGCTTCTCGGTTCATAGGTGGGAACAGTGGGGGATAGTATCATAGACGAGTGTCAAGGTTTCTTTTTTCTTTTTGAAATTTGAAAAATAAAAAGGGCAAGTTCATATGGAGTTATATTTTGATATTTGAAAAAACCCTTAACTGGAGACCTGAGTTCTGCAGTAGACTCAGAAAAGGGAGGAAGAGGTGGAGGATGATAAACCAACCATGGCTCTTATGGTTTCTGATCTTGAGTGAAAGGGTTAACATCGACATTAGTAAATTATGATAGGCTACAGTAAATATACCATTCATTTGCTAGTCAGTTGCATGACAGTTGGACATTAGAGCAGGTCGATTTTCAAACCGTGGTACTGCACTCAATTTGAAAATTGGTTTTTGACATGCTAAATAATAGCCTTTTTTTTCCAAATCGTTACTGTTTTTTGAGGAAATGAGTTTAAAGAATAAGATTAGGTTCAAAATTGGAGCATTGGAATTAGAAAATTTATAATTGAAATATATAGCTTGTTGGTTTTAAATTAAGAGTCATAATTAATCCCATAATCAACAACTGTATATTTTCAACGGGATGCAAAGAATAAATCAACAGTACCGAAATACAGAAGATTACATTAAAAACATTACAACTCAATAGTTTCGCCTTGCTTCCTGAAAATATTATTTTGTTAATGTTGAAGTCAAATGAATTAGAATTGATGCAAGAGGTTGTAAAACAAATTTTGTCGATTAGATAATTCAACATTCATTCATACGAATAATCACGGCACCTTAAATGTACGCACATCCACGCAGGTAGGTGCAAACACACACAACACACACAACACACACGCACGCACACACACACAACACACACGCACGCACACACACACAACACACACACACACTCTATGAAAATATCTTGCACCAATGATAAGCGCATATCAAGAAGAAAAATCGAGAAGTATAAGAAGTCAATTGCTGATGCCCCCTAATGTGTGGATAGATGGGTCCTTCTACGAAAACCTGGAGTCTGAATGCTGAAGGTAACATCAGCTAAATGACAAACCTTTTACTTATATTATTTCTAATAGAAATATATTCAATTAATTACTTTTAAATTAAAAAGAATAATAAATTCCATAACCAACAACTGTATATTTTCAACATGATCCAAATAATAAAGTAACAGTCGACCGAAATACAGAATGTTGCATTAAAAAATTTACAGACCAATCCTTTCACCTTGCTTCCAGAAAATATTTTCTCAATGATTAAGTCAGATGAATTGAAGGGGAGGGAAGTGATTATAAAACAAATTTTGTTCATGAGATAAGTCAACATTTATTCATGATTAGTTATGTCAATTTACAAGACTAATTTTAGGATTTCATTCAAAATACACGAAAAAAATATAATCACGTATGGCTAAATTTTCCAATAAAAATACTTTTTTTTTTCTTTCAGAAGTAGTGAAGCACCAATTGAAAAGAATTTACATTTAATTCTGAAGCGACACTCTGGTCAAATTTGATTGAAAAAAAGAATGGGGTCTGTGAAGTTGCGTTTGCAGTATATTTCTCAAATAATGAACTGCAAGAGATTCTAAGAAATGGAATAACACCTGAGTTGTCAAATTTACCTGAAAATGTCAAGGTGTGGAAAGAATGGTTAAATTAACTACTGAAGCTTGTATATGGTCAAGAAGCAAGGCATAAACACATTATTACTAAATCCTTGTGCTATTAAATAAGACCTTCATTGACTTAAAAGGGAAATTATACGTTATACAATTTAACCATATTATGATGTAATACAATGCAATTGTTTTAGCGAGAAATTCAATAAAAATGCAATTTTTTTATAATTTGTGCCTAGCAGTATTATGGCGTTATATACACTTTTATTTAATTTCTTATTAATTATTGCCTAGTGTAAGATCCTATTCATTGATTAGTCTTTATTGTAATCTTTTACAACTATTACAGTTTTCACTTATCAAATATAGTAAAAAAAAATTGCATATTTTCCTTCTGGTGATTCATAAGTAGAATTCTGTTTTGAATAAATTCTTCGTTTAATATCAACGTTATTTTTGTCTTGAAATAGTACAATTTTGAAGTCAGTATATAAGCAAAAACCTGCGGAAATCAGTTATTTCTATATATTTGTGTTGTGGCCTTGTTAGGGCCAGAAATAAAGACATAAAGAGAGGAATTGAGTTAAACAAATATATTAACAGAAAAACAGTAATACAAACATATACAAACGAGAGTGTTACAACGAGAATGTTCGGTCCGACTGTCAGAGTGGCCTGCTGGAAACTTCACCCTTCAAAAGGCAGTACCTGCTCCTATTTATAGCTGGGAGAGTCTATGCGTGCCCGGATAAATTACCATAACAATTTTGTTAGACGATATTTAAAACTAAATGCTCAAAATTTGGTAAAAGCTATCTTGCCGGTACTTAGCACATCAAACCTCAGCTTTCGCACTGAGTGTAATCCTGATTTTATAAAAGACTTGAAAAATCAACCTGCCGTATTTGACATTTGCACCGAGTGGTTTATGCACTTTGCATATCTGTTCATGAGTGGGAGTAATAGAGAAGAATTATAACCGAAAGGCGAGAGAGTTTTTTCTTTTCCTTTTTTTTTTTTTAGTTTGAAGGATAAGACAACCAAAGGGACTTAGATTATTTCTACGAGGCGTAAAAGCAAAAGAAATACAGGGTGCGATGGGTAAATTGTCGCCATTTTATATTTTTAATTTCGCGCATGCGTGCTGTTTGTTTTTGATTTTGCCGACTGCACAGTATAGTTGGGTCAGTTGGGCATTGTCTGTGCCAAAAACAGCACCATGATGCAATTAATTCCGCCAGAAATTTGGAAACGGTATGCTATACTGCTTGGCCTTCGCGCCGGAAGATCCGATATGAATATTTCAGATTTATTGAGCACAGTGAAGAGCATTCTGAAAGAGTTGGATAAGTCTAATGGTGATTACAAAGGTACGGCAGATCGGAAAACTCACTATGATCGTTCTGATAAGAAAAGAATTCCCGAATTTCTTGATGAGGGCCTCAGGCTCAACACAGAAGCCTACTAAGGCACTTCGAGAAGGTTGAGCTCCCCTGGGTCAAGAGGGTAGCTGCTGGAAGACCCTGTGTCGGATAACAGGACTCTGCACCATGCCACACAAGCAGGAGAACTCAGTTATGACTTTCAGGCAATTTCTGTGACCACATCATCCCTTACATCTGGACGCCTAACACCCCAGACTGCAACCCTCTTTATTATTGTGTGTAGGGCGCAGTTGAGCGAGAGACTAACAAAGCTCACAAACGAAGAACTGAAGGCCAGGATTATAGCAACATTCCCCAACTTAAACAAGAAGACCATCCAGAAGAGTTGCAGGAGATTCCGAAGTTGTCAGGAGGACGTGGTTTAAAGCCAATGGCGATTTTATTGAATAACTCTACTCTTTAGTCTTTCATGATATTTTTTATGTAATTTTGTCAAATATATCTATTAAAACGAGATGTCAGTGCGATTTTCATTTTTCGCGTTATTTAGACGACAATTTATCCATCGCACCCTGTAAGATAAAAGAAGCCGGGACAAAGAATTAATAATAAAACCCAAATAAGTCACAGTGCAATAGTAATAGAAATAAGATGAAATAAACATTATTTGGAGACCAGGTACTTAGAATACTGGACGAACATTTCTTCGTCTCATCGCTATAACTGCTGCTATATCTGGGTGGACCTTCCCAATGCCCTCTTTGATGAAATGATAGCGTTCAAAAAGGTCAGTCAGTTATGTGCCGTGCGTGATAGACGCGTAGGCGATCATGTATTTTTTGATACATGACTGAAGAGGCAGATTTTTTTTCTCGCAGTAGGTTGCCATTTCTTTCCGCAGTAGACCGGTTGCCAACCAATGCTACAGAAACCAGTCTGTCCTGCTATTTACCCATAGCTGGTGGGAGTAGAAGAGGATTCATACCTTTCCCAGGGCTATTAGCACGTAAGTGAATGTAACGGATTTGAATGGAATTCGAACCCGGCTCTCCAATTCCTCAGTCTGAGCCGCTATCCATTAATGTGTCTCCCCAAATGCATACACTATCTAGAAATACTTAATTTTCCGACCTTGACTCTATTTTTTAATCAAGCACAAAAAAAGAAGGAAAAGTTTTAATAATTTTGATTTAATTTGTTTGCTATTGTCATAAAACTGTAGTGTCTGTTACATTTTTAGATGGCAGTTCAGTCAGTTATGTGCCATGCGTGTTCTGTTACACGAGGCAGATTTTCTTTCTGCGGTAGACCATTCGCCAACCAAGGCTATAGAACCCGGTCTGCCCTATTATTTACCCATAGCTGGAGGGTGAAGAAGAGGATTCATACCTTTCCCAAGGGTATTAGCACATAAGTGAATAATTTGTAAATTAATTTTTTATAATTTATCATCCATTGACTGGTTTGAAAAATCCTTGTACATTTTATTTCGATTTACAAGGTGAAAATGATTATTAACCTAATGTAATCTTAATTTCTGTTATATAAAATATGTTCCTCTGATTAATTAAAACATTGAGGTCTATGTGTGAATCAGTTATAATATTTAATATTTTATAGTGTATTAATAGGATTCACTTGGATTATATACCAACGGACAATTACCTGTATACACACACACACACACACACACACACACACACACACACACACACACACACACACACACACACACACACACACACACATATATATAGATAGATAGATAGATAGATAGCATCGCACACACAAACATACACGCACACATATATATACAGAGAGATAGAGACAGAGAGAGACAGAGAGAGGGAGAGACTGCGATGGTTACCAGAATTGAAGAATGGTAAGAATCCCATTAACTGAAAATATATGTTGCGAGCACGTTTTTAGCGAAAATGGAAAAAAAAGGTACACTTATAGACAGTTGAAACATGATGAGGAAAGAGGGCTTGGCGAGTTTGGCACTCACGGGACACATTAGAAGCAAGTTAAACAGAAGAAACCATTTTGTAACATATCTAACAGACATGTGTAAATGGGTTTTAGAGCAAGGAATTAGAAAGCTACTTGACAGACACATTTTTCTCAGAGCTACAAAGGGTAGGAAGTTGTGGAGAGTCCTGATCGTCCACACCCTGAAAGGACACGGGAACAAAGAAGAAGAAGGAGCTGGTTCGATTCTCTTTCTTTCTTTATTTCTTTCTTTCTTTCTCTCTCACTCCCTCTCTCTTTCTCTTTCTCTCTCTCTCTCTCTCTCTCTCTCTCTCCGATCTTTCTTTTTTCATCCCATATCGGAATCAAGGTTTTTATTGGTGGCGTGGGGGAGGAGGTAGTTTCATCGATCCTTCTGGCGATTGTGACCAGACGGTAAAGCTTACACTTTGCCAACTCTACATATCATCACAATTCATGACACGATAGTGATCGACCTTCCTGCAAATTTATCTTGAGTGGTAATCGTTTTAATTAATGTTCTGTGCGCTTGTAATGTGTGTGTGTTAAATAACTCTCGTGAAAAATGGATTTTTCAATGAAGGCGCGTCCTTTGACGAGGCAGGGATGGGGGCGGGGTGTCGTAGAAACTGAAGATAAAAAAAAAAGGAACAACAACAAATAATTACAAACATGAACCAACTCGTAAGCGATTTGAAAATATTTATTAAAAAATATTTATGTATATTTAGGAACAGTCGCGAAATGTGGCGGGAACGAGCACACATACAGGCACGTACACACACATAGATATTTAAAAAAAAAATAAACAAGGAACACTCTTAGCTTCATTAATTAAAATCACAGGAAATTGTAAGAGAAAATAAAAATAAATATGGAAAATTGACAATAATGATCATGTTTTGATGATATTGAAATTAATTATGATATTAATAAAAATGAAATATCAACGCTGCTGTCGGTGACGATGTCAACGATGCAAAAATTTCGACTTGGATAACAAAATCATAATAATAATTAAAACTTACCAAAATAGGCTTGAGAGGGTGGGAAAGGCGGTTCACCGAAAACTGTGCAGACGGATGAGTTTTAAACATTCAAACGAATTTTATACCCACAAATCAGTATCTGTTGTAGAATAGTACACATTTTTCGTTTACAAATTTTCATCCAACGCAAGAACAAAGAGCCACTCGAGGTAGAGCTCTATAGAATAATATTAGCCAATGAAAGAACAAACGTTAAAACTATAAAACTGAAGCAGACTTTACAAGGAACCGGAACCCCAAACCTAACAGGTAACAAAGAATAAACCTCTACTCCTGTTCAAAAGGGAAGAGTGTGAAGAGGATGATAGCCTAAATAATCTTGTTGGTGAGGGAGATAAAAATATTATATAAATAGTGGATAAAATGTCAGAGTTCAGGCGGAGACGTTAGGAGTACAGAGCTGAAGAAGGTTTGGGAAGAACCGGAAGCTCCATCCGACAGGAAACAAAGGATAAGTCTTTACTCCTGCTAATGATCAGTAGCTGAAAAAAAAATTCACAATTACGGCATTCTTTAAGATCTACGGTTACAAATGGCTTTGAGTAAATGAAGCCTGTAGGTCTTAGTGAGGACCATCCTTCTTAAATATCAATCTGCCAACTAATCAGAGAAACTTGTTTAATAAGTTAAGGCGGGTCTCCCGCTGCTTCTTCTGCCTACAATATCAATCTGCCAACCATTCATAGAATCTTGTTTGATAAGTTACGACTAGTTTCCCTTTCCTTCTTCTGCCCACAATATCAATGTGCCAACCATTCATAAAAACTTGTTGGATAAGTTACGGCGAGTTTCTTCTGCTTCTGCTGGCCACAATATCCATCTGCAAACCATTCATAGAATCTTGTTGGATAAGATACGACGAGTTTCTTTCTGCTACTTCTACCCACAATATCAATCTACCAACCATTCATAGAAAATTGTTGGATAATTTACGGCGACTTCCCCTCTGATTTTCCTGCCTACAATATCAATGTTCCAAGCATTCATAGAAACTTGTTTGATAAGTTACGAAGAGTTTCCTTCTCCTTCTTCTGCCCACAATATCAATCTACCAACCATTCATAGAAAATTGTTGGATAATTTACAACGACTTCCCTCTGATTTTCCTGCCTACAATATCAATGTTCCAAGCATTCATAGAAACTTGTTTGATAAGTTACGAAGAGTTTCCTTCTCCTTCTTCTGCCCACAATATCAATCTACCAACCATTCATAGAAAATTGTTGGATAATTTACGGCGACTTCCCCTCTGATTTTCCTGCCTACAATATCAATGTTCCAAGCATTCATAGAAACTTGTTTGATAAGTTACGAAGAGTTTTCCCTTCTTCTGCTTCTTCTACCAACCATTCATAGAAAATCTTTACGGCGACTTCTATTTTCCAACCATTCAATGTTCCAAGAAAAAACTTGTTTGATGGATACCATTTCCTTCTCCTTCTTCTGCCCACAATATCAATCTACCAACCATTCATAGAAAATTGTTGGATAATTTACCCTTCCCTCTGATTTTCCTGCCTACAATATCAATGTTCCAACCATTCATAGAAAATTGTTTGATAATTTACGACGAGTTTCTTCTTCTTCTTCTTCTTCTTCTTCTTCTTCTTCTTCTTCCTGTCGTCTCTCTTAAGGGCATTGGGGATCACGGCTCTCCACAATTTCCGGTCTTTTATAGTTCCTTAATATTTTTTTTTTTCAGTTCAGTACTATTTACTTTGTTTCTAAAGAAGTTTTCTTTATTGCTTAAGGATCTTTTGCTATTCTAATATGCGTTTGAATTTCAGTCTGCCATTTTCAGCCATCTGATACTACACAACCCCGATATTTAAATTTCTGTCACTACATAATTCGGATGCCCCCAATGCTTCGCTCATACTTTGAACTGTCTCTTTTACTTGCAGCCATACATTATTAGTGTTGATATTTCTTTCTTCTCGTTTTAATATGCTCCCTTCTCTAGGCGTTCTTATGTTTTCGAACAGCTTATCGTTATCTGTAATGGTCATAGCAGGGAATGCTGAGCAAATTAGGGCAAATATTATTTACGAATTTAAATGTCCATTAGAGAATTGTATCCCCGATCAATCAAAATTCGTAAATAATTATATAGTCACACTACAACATGTTTGACAATCAGACTCACTCTACATTTTTCTGACCACAGCTCAATTTGATCTCATTCAAATATTCATAGAGACCTACCGGACACTATTCGTAACATACTTGTTGACAACACTAGTATAATAGCATCATCTACATGCAAAAAATTTCTAAAAATAATGGAAGCCTTATTAATAAAAACAAAAAAAAAAACAACACTTAATAATATTAACTATGGACATGGACACATCTTGACCATCTTTTGAAAAATGAAAACATTTAGTAAGACAGACATACAACAAACTATATCTTATTTAACAGTTAAAATATTTAATCCTCGAAAATGGTTAAATGTATAGCCGAAAGCGCACGGATAAAAAGAACATTCGGACAGTTTTTATATAATATATCATCTGAAAAGAAATACATTATTAGATCGCATGAGAAATTGTATAAAAACTAAATAAAAGTAGCTTGTCTGTAGTATTCAATGAAATGTGCCTGAAAGAAGGATTGCTGCCTAAATACCCACACACTCACACACACACACACACACACACA
>CAHIKZ030004870.1:420000-445000 GCA_903632075.3 Acanthosepion pharaonis | reverse complement strand
AAAAAAAAAATCCTAATATGCGATTATGCTGTTTTAATGTTTAATGTCAACGTCGGACGTTTCGGTCTAATAGACCATCTTCAAGACATATTCATAAAACGTGTTGAATTGTATATGGTCTATGTTTATTATGTTTTATGAATGTCCTGAAGATGGTCTATTAGACCGAAACGTCCGACGTTGACATTAAACATTAAAACAGCATAATCGCATATTAGGATTTTTTCAGTATATTTTTTTTCATATATATATATATATATATATATATATATATATATGAGTTATAAAAATTAAAATATATAAATATATTTTTTATTTATAAAAATTCAAACATATAAATATATTTTTTAGTTATAAAATTAAAATCTATAAATATATATCTATATCTATATCTATATATATATATATATATATATATATATATATTAGTTATAAAAATTAGAATTTATAAATATATTTTTAGTTATAAAAATTAAAATATAAAATATATATCTTTTAGTTATAAAAATTAAAATCTATATATATATATATATATATATATATATATTAGATGTAAAATTAAAATCTATGAATATATTTTTAGTTGTAAAAATTAAAATCTATGAATATATTTTTTAGTTATAAAAATTAAAATATATAAATAAAAACAATATGAAATCATAAAAATTAAAAAAGATTAAAAAAATAAAATATTTTACTGTTAAGAAATTAAAAATATATATTAATGTATAAAATTAATAAGATTACGACTAAATACTATAAATCTTCATCCTCCCCTATAGACTGGCGCTACATAATCACAATAATCTATACCAAATACCACATCATTTCTAATAACAAAAATGTAAGCAGAACATTTTACATGTAATTAGATGAGAAAATAATATGATCAAGATGTTCGCTTTCTACACTACCAAAAACAAAAGTATTGTAAGTAAACTCCAAGCAACACTAGAAAGAGTTATAACATTTAGTAAGCTGGAGGAGTCTAATTTTCCAAAAAAAACGCTTTAAAAAGATTTTATAAATTTCAACTGACAGTTGCTGGTTGATTTTGTTTAGCGGCATATAAACTTCTATGGGTTATTTAATGCTGAAATCTAAATATTTTTAACGCAATTTAAGTGTAAATAGAATATATTCTTGATCATTTTACTGTAAATCGGCATTTGTATTTACTCAAACCCCCACAAGGACAGGTTGCGACACAAGGTCGGTTTAATGTGGGGAGACCGAGCGCGTACGCCCAGTCTAGGAACAAAAATTGCCCGAGCCCCAGCAAACGTCGGTTGCGTTGGCATCGGTATGTGCACCGATCCCTCTCTCTAGTACAATGAACGACATCGGGCAGCTGTTCCCCAGGGCTGGGCACCTCTCAGTATAATTTTCCTCAGTTGTGACTCTGTCCTTTGACGGAGACGCCCCTGAGTGCACTCTGCCCAAAGACTGAGAGATGATAAATAGACGGGTTACAAAATAAGCGAGAGAATAATTTACACACTAGTATACTACAGAAAATAGGTATTGTTGGTAATTCTTCTTTTATAGAAAAGTCTTCTAGTCAGTCACTTATGTGCCATGCGGGATACACGTTTAGGCGATCATGTATCTTTCGATACATGACTGACGAGGCAGATTTTTTTTTTCCCACAGTAGGTTGTCATTTCTTTCTACGGTAGACCAGTTGCCATCAAAGGCTATAGAACCCAGTCTGTCCTGCCATTTACCCATAGCTGAAAGGAGAAGAGGTTTCAGACTTTTCCCAAATGTATTTGCGCGTAAGTGAATATAAGTCAGTTATATGCCATGCGTGATACACAAGTCTTTTGGACCATCGTTTGTCATTACTGTTATGGTGTGGTTTCACAGTGGAGGCTTGTATTTGTAGTAAGTCGGTCCTAAAATAGGTTCGACGTACAAAACGTTAAGAACTTGATATTATAGGTAATGACGCAGAGTAATCTAGTTGTGGTCGCTGGTACTTTAGTATCCGACTAACGGTCGTCCGGCATCGACTGACTGACCGAACCACTGAGCGACGGTATTTAGTCGCCCCCCCCCCCCCCAAGGAGGGCATCATGTCGCACCAGTTTAACGTGGGATCTCCGAGCCCGTGAGATCTCCGAGCCCGTGGGCTCGGCCAAAAATATGCCCATTTGAACCTGTATAAACGGGTTCAGGGTCGGTTTACCTCCCCGAAAGAGAATCCACCCTTAGGCGTAGCCTCGGTCGGGTTCCTCCCCGCCCGAAGGCAGAGAGTTCAACCGGTCAGCAGGTCGTCCGAAATCAGACTGAACTCAGACCGAACCGCTGAGCGACCCCCACGTTACTCTTACTACTCCTACTTATTATAGGTGGGAGAGTCTATTAACTATAGAATAGGTGTGTTCCACTATAACAATTACAATCACTCATGGTATTTATGCTTCAGTTCTTTTGGACCATCGTTGGTTATTACAATCACTCATCGTATTTTTGGTTCGAGTCATTTCGACCATCGCTGGTCATTACAAGCACACATCGTATTTTCAGTTTGAGCCTGTTTGGACTATCGTTCATCATTACTATCGCTCATCGTATTTTTGATTCAATTCCTTTGGACCATCATTGGTCATTACAACCAATCATCGTACTTTTGGTTCAAGTCATTTGGACTATATTTGGTCATTACTATCGCTCATTGTATTTTTGGCTCAAGTCATTTCGACCATCGATGGTCATTACAATCACTCATCCTGTTTAGGATTCGAGTCCTTTAAACCATCGTTGGTCATTAAAATGAAGGAGAGTATTTTCCATTGGACCATCGTTGGTCATTACAATCACTCATCGTATTTTTAGTTCAAGTACTTTGGACCATTGTTGGTCATTATGATCACGCATCGTAGTTTTGGTTCGAGTCCGTTTAGACTATCGTTGGTCATTACAAGCAGTCATCGTCGTTTTTGGTTCAAGCCTTTGGACCATCGTTGGTCATTACAATCAATCATTGTATATTTGGTTCAAGTACATTAGACCATCGTTGATCATTACAACCATGCATCATATATTTGGTTTGAGTCCGTTTGGAGGATAATTGGTCATTCCTATTGCTCATCGTCTTTTCAGTTCAAGTCCTTTGGACCATCATTGGTCATTACAATCACTCATCATATATTTGGCTCAAGTCCTTTGGACCATCGTTGGTCATTACAATCACTCATCATATATTTGGCTCAAGTCCTTTGGACCATCGTTGGTCATTACAATCACTCATCATATATTTGGCTCAAGTCCTTTGGACCATCGTTGGTCATTACAATCATGCATCGTATTTTTGGTTCGAGTCCTTTTGGACACTCGTTTGTCATTAGTATCGCTCATCGCCTTTTTGGTTAAAGTCATTTGGACCATCGCTGGTCATTACAATCACTTATGGTATTTTTTGCTTCAAGGAATTTGGACCATCGTTGGTCATTACAATCACTCATGGTATTTATGGCTCAAGTCCTTTCGAACATCGTTGGCTATTACAATCACTCATTGTATTTTTGGTTCCAGTCCTTTGGATCATCGTTGGTCATTAAAGTCACACACCGTATTTTTTTGAGTCCTCTTGGCCCACCTTAATAATTGCCATCGCTCAACGTGTTTTTGTTCGAGTCCTCTTGAACCACCGTGGTAATTTCCATCACGCATCGTTTTTCCTCTTGCCCCACTTTCATAATTGCCATAGCTTATCGTGTGTCTGTTCGAGTCCTCTGGCCCACCTTGGTAATTGCCATCGCTTATCGTATTTTTGTTCGAGTCCTCCAGGCAGACATTGGTAATTGCCATCGCTCAACGTGTTTTTGTTCGATACCTCTTGGCCCACCTTGGTAATTGCCATCGCTTCGCCCATCTTCGTAATTGACAAAGGAATCAAACAAAAACACGATAAGCGATGGCAATCACAACGATGGGCCAAGAGGACTCGAACAAAAACACGACGAGAGATGGCAATACCAAGTTGGGCCAAGAGTACTCGAATAAAAACACGATGAGCGATGGCAAGTAACAAAGTGGGCCAAGAGGACTCGAACAAAAACACGATGAGCGATAACAATTACTACGATAGGCCAAGAAACTCGGACAACAACACAACAAAAACAAAAGTTGGGCCAAGAGGACTCGAATAAAACACGATGAGCGATAGCAATTAGTAAAGGACTGCCAAGTGGACTAGAGTAAAAACACGATGAATAATGCTAATTACTTAGGTCTGCCAAGAGGACTCGAAAAAACACGATGAGCGATGGCAATTACCAAAGTGGTCCAAGAGGACTCGCTCGAACAAAACGCGTTCACCGATGGCAATTACCAAGTTTGGCCAACTGGAATCAAACAAAATCACAATGGTCGATGGCAATTACTAAGGTGAACCATAAGGACTCGAACAAATTACGATGAGACATGGCAATACCAAGTCGGGCCAAGAGAACAAGAACCAAAACACGATGAATTATGGCAATTAGCAAGATCTGACAAGTGGACTCGAACAAAAACACGATGAGTGATGGCAAGTAACAAAGAGAGCCAAGAGGACTCGAACAAAACACGATGAGCGATGGCAATTACTAAGGTGGGCCAATTGTCCGATTCACGTTGATCAACCTTCGTAATTGCCATCGATCATCATTTTCTGTTCGAGTCCTCTTGGCCCACTTTGGTAATTGCCATCGATAATCGTGTTTTTGTTTGAATTCTTTTGGCCATCTTTGCTAATTGCCATAGCTCATCGTGTTCCAGTCCTCTTGGTCCACTTTAGTAATTGCCATTTTTCATCGTGTTTTTGTCCGAGTTCTTTTGGCCCAACTTGGGAATTGACATCGCTCATCATTTTTCTTGTTCGTGTCCTCTTGGCCCACTTTCGTACTTGCCATCGCTCATCGTATTTTTGTACGAGTCCTCTTGGCCCGCCTTGGTAATTGCCATCTCTTATCATGTTTTTGTCCGAGTACTCTTGGCCCACTTTGCTTAATTGCTATCGCTCATCCTGTTTTTTGTTTGCGTTGCTCTTCCTCGCCCGCCTTTTTATCCACCTTTGGGAATTGCCATCGCTCATCGTGTTTTTGTCCGTGTCCTCTTTGCTCACTTTAGTAATTACCATCGCTCACCCTGTTTTTTCGAGTCCTCTTGGCCCACCTTGGTAATTTCCATCGCTCCTCGTGTTTGTTTTGGATTTCTTTGAGCCAGCCTTGGTAACTGCCATCTCTTATCGTGTTTTTGTTCGATTCCTCTTAGCCCACTTTGGAAATTGCCATCGCTCATCCTGTTTTTGTTCGACAACTCTTGGCCCACTTTAGTAATTGCCATCGCTCATCGTGTTTTGTTCGAGTCCTCTTGGCCCACCTTGCTAATTGCCATCGTTCATCCTGTTTTTTTTTGTGTCCTCTTGGTCCACCTTGCTAATTGTCATTGCTCAACCTGTTTTTGTTCGTGTCCTCTTGTCCGACTCTATTTATTGCCATCGCTCATTGTGTTTTTGTTCGTGTCCTCTTGTCCCTCTCTATTTATTGCCATCGCTCATTGTGTTTTTGTTCGTGTCCTCTTGTCCCACTCTATTTATTGCCATCGCTCATTGTGTTTTTGTTCGTGTCCTCTTGTCCCACTCTATTTATTGCCATCGCTCATTGTGTTTTTGTTCGTGTCCTCTTGTCCCTCTTTTATTGCCATCATCGCTCATTGTGTTTTTGTTCGTGTCCTCTTGTCCCTCTCTATTTATTGCCATCGCTCATTGTGTTTTTTGTTCGTGTCCCTCTTGTCCCGCTCTTTATTTATTGCCATCGCTCATTGTGTTTTTTTTCGTGTCCTCTTTGTCCCTCTTGTCCACTCTATTTATTGCCATCGCTCATTGTGTTTTGTTCGTGTCCTCTTGTCCCTCTCTATTTATTGCCATCGCTCATTGTGTTTTTGTTCGTGTCCTCTTGTCCCCTCCATCTATTTATTGCCATCGCTCATTGTGTTTTTGTTTTATGTCCTCTTGTCCCTCTTTATTTATTGCCATCGCTCATTGTGTTTTTTGTTCGTGTCCTCTTGTCCCTCTATTTATTGCCATCGCTCATTGTGTTTTTGTTCGTGTCCTCTTGTCCCTCTCTTTTATTACCATCGCTCATTGTTTTTTGTTCGTGTCCTCTTGTCCCTCTATTTAATGCCATCGCTCATTGTGTTTTTGTTCGTGTCCTCTTGTCCCAGCAAATATTTTTTCTGCCCTCGCTCAATATCCCCATTTTTTTTTGTTCGTGTCCTCTTGTCCCATTCTATTATTGCCATCGCTCATTGTGTTTTTGTTCTCTATTTATTGCCCTCGCTCATTGTGTTTTTTGTTCGTGTCCTCTTGTCCCCCTCCCTATTTGTTGCCATCTCATTTTTGTTTTTGTTTCTGTCCTCTTGTCCCTCTCTATTTATTGCCATCGCTCATTGTGTTTTTGTTCGTGTCCTCTTGTCCCTCTATTTCTTTCGCTCATTATTGCCATCGCTCATTGTGTTTTTGTTCGTGTCCTCTTGTCCCAATTTATTGCCATCGCTCATTGTGCTTTTTATTTCGTGTCCTCTTGTCCCTCTATTTTATTGCCATTTATTATTCATTTCACGCTTGTCCCCTTTCTTTTCTTTCGCTCATTGTGTTTTTATTCGTGTCCTCTTGTCCCTCTATTTAATGCCATCGCTCATTGTGTTTTTTGTTCGTGTCCTCTTGTCCCTCCCATCGCTCATTGTGTTTTTTTCGTGTCCTCTTGTCCCCTCTTATTTATTGCCATCGCTCATTTATTGCCATCGCTCATTGTGTTTTTGTTCGTGTCCTCTTGTCCCCTCCTATTTAATGCCATCGCTCATTGTGTTTTTTTGTTCGTTTCCTCTTGTCCCTCTTTCTTCGCTTTCTGTTTTGTTCAAAGTCTCTATTTGTGTTTTTTGTTTTTTCATCTTGTCCCTCTATTTATTACCATCGCTCATTGTGTTTTTGTTCGTGTCCTCTTGTCCCTCTCTATTTTCCCATGTCCTCTTGTCCCTCTGTTGTTGCCATCGCTCATTGTTTTT
This sequence comes from Acanthosepion pharaonis, assembly GCA_903632075.3. NCBI lineage: Eukaryota > Metazoa > Mollusca > Cephalopoda > Sepiida > Sepiidae > Acanthosepion > Acanthosepion pharaonis. The sequence goes on along the minus strand of CAHIKZ030004870.1, from coordinate 437,947 downwards.
TTTCGTGTCCTCTTGTCCCTCTCTTTGTTATTGCCATCGCTCATTGTGTTTTTGTTCGTGTCCTCTTGTCCCCTCCTCTATTTATTGCCATCGCTCATTGTGTTTTTTATTTCGTGTCCTCTTGTCCCCTCTCTTTCTATTTATTTTAATGCCATCGCTCATTGTGTTTTGTTCGTGTCCTCTTGTCCCTTTTTTTGATTTATTTATTGCCATCGCTCATTGTGTTTTTTTGTTCGTGTCCTCTTGTCCCTCTCTATTTAATTGCCATCGCTCATTGTGTTTTGTTCGTGTCCTCTTGTCCCCTCTTTTTATTGCCCTCGCTCATTGTGTTTTGTTCGTGTCCTCTTGTCCCTCTCTATTTTGCCATCGCTCATTGTGTTTTTAAAATATCCTCTTGTCCCTCTATTTATTGCCATCGCTCATTGTGTTTTTGTTCGTGTCCCCTCTTGTCCCCTCTATTTATTGCCATCGCTCATTTGAAAGTTTTTGTCTCTCTTGTCCCTCTCTTTTATTGCCATCGCTCATTGTGTTTTTTTGTTCGTGTCCTCTTGTCCCTCTATTTATTGCCATCGCTCATTGTGTTTTTGTTCGTGTCCTCTTGTCCCTCTCTATTTATTGCCATCGCTCATTGTGTTTTTTCGTGTCCTCTTGTCCCTCTCATTTTGTTTTTTTCATCGCTATTGTGTTTTTTGTTCGTATCCTCTTGTCCCATTATTTATTGCCATCGCTCATTGTGTTTTTGTTCGTGTCCTCTTGTCCCTCTTATTTCATGCCATCGCTCATTGTGTTTTTTGTTCGTGTCCTCTTGTCCCATCTCATTTATTGCCATCGCTTTGTGTTTTTTTCATGTTCGTGTCCCCTCTTTTAATGCCATCGTTTCCCTCTTGTCCCTCTATTTATTGCCATCGCTCATTGTGTTTTTTGTTCGTTTCCTCTTGTCCCTCTCTATTTATTGCCATCGCTCATTGTGTTTTTTTTCGTGTCCTCTTGTCCCCTCTATTTATTGCCATCGCTCATTTGTGTTTTTGTTCGTGTCCTCTTGTCCCTCTATTTATTGCCATCGCTCATTGTGTTTTTTTTCATGTCCTCTTGTCCCACTCTATTTATTGCCATCGCTCATTTATGTTTTTGTTTCGTGTCCTCTTGTCCCTCTCATTTATTTTATTCGCTCATTGTGTTTTTTTTTTTAAATTCGTGTCCTTTGTCCCTCTCTCTATTTATTGCCATCGCTCATTGTGTTTTTTTCGTGTCCTCTTGTCCCTCTATTTATTGCCATCGCTCATTGTGTTTTTGTTCGTGTCCTCTTGTCCCTCTCTTTTATTGCCATCGCTCATTGTGTTTTTGTTCGTGTCCTCTGTCCCTCTATTTATTGCCATCGCTCATTGTGTTTTTGTTCGTGTCCTCTTGTCCCCTCTATTTAATTGCCATCGCTCATTGTGTTTTTGTTCAAATTTAATGCCATCGCTCATTGTGTTTTTGTTCGTGTCCTCTTGTCCCTCTATTTATTGCCCTCGCTCATCTTGTTTTTGTTCGTGTCCTCTTGTCCCACTCTATTTATTGCCATCGCTCATTGTGTTTTTGTTCGTGTCCTCTTGTCCCACTCTATTTATTGCCATCGCTCATTGTGTTTTTGTTCGTGTCCTCTTGTCCCACTCTATTTAATGCCATCGCTCATTGTGTTTTTTTTGTTCGTGTCCTCTTGTCCCTCTATTTATTGCCATCCCATCGCTCATTGTGCTTTTGTTCGTGTCCTCTTGTCCCACTCTATTTATTGCCATCGCTCATTGTGTTTTTATTCGTGTCCTCTTGTCCCACTCTATTTGTTGCCATCGCTCATTGTGTTTTTGTTCGTGTCCTCTTGTCCCATCGCTCATTGTCTATTTATTGCCATCGCTCATTGTGTTTTGTTCGTGTCCTCTTGTCCCCTCTCTTTCGTGTCCTCTCCCTCTCTATTTAACCCATCGCTCATTGTATTTTTTGTTCGTGTCCTCTCCATTTATTTATGCCCTCGCTCATTGTGCTTTTGTTTCGTGTCCTCTTGTCCCTCTATTTATTGCCATCGCTCATTGTGTTTTGTTCGTGTCCTCTTGTCCCCTCTATTTAATTGCCATCGCTCATTGTGTTTTTGTTCGTGTCCTCTTTTCCCCTCTATTTATTGCCATCGCTCATTGTGTTTTTTGTTCGTGTCCTCTCCCTCTATTTATTGTCCCCTCTATCGCTCATTTGTGTTTTTGTTCGTGTCCTCTTGTCCCTCTCTATTTATTGCCATCGCTCATTGTGTTTTTTTTTCGTTGTCCTCTTGTCCCTCTATTTATTGCCATCGCTCATTGTGTTTTTGTTCGTGTCCTCTTGTCCCACTCTAATTTATTGCCATCGCTCATTGTGTTTTTTTGTTCGTGTCCTCTTGTCCCCTCTATTTATGCTCATTGTGTTTTTTGTTCGTGTCCTCTGGTCCCCTCTATTTAACCCTCGCTATTTAATGCCATCGCTCATTGTTTTTTGTTCGTGTCCTCTTGTCCCTCTATTTATTGCCCATCGCTCATTTATTCCATCCTGTTTTTGTTTTATGTCCTCTTGTCCCCCCTCTATTTATTGCCATCGCTCATTGTGTTTTTGTTCGTGTCCTCTTGTCCCTCTATTTAATGCCATCGCTCATTGTGTTTTTTATTCATGTCCTCTTGTCCCTCTATTTATTGCCATCGCTCATTGTGTTTTTTGTTCGTGTCCTCTTGTCCCTCTATTTAATGCCATCGCTCATTGTGTTTTTGTTCGTGTCCTCTTTATTGCCCTCGTCCCTCTCTCCATTTATTGCCATCGCTCATTGTGTTTTTGTTCGTGTCCTCTTGTCCCTCTATTTATTGCCATCGCTCATTGTTTTTTTTTTGTTCGTGTCCTCTTGTCCCACTCTATTTAATGCCATCGCTCATTGTGTTTTTTTCGTGTCCTCTTGTCCCTGTTTTTATTGCCCTCTTGTCCCTCTTTTGTTTTGTGTTTTTTGTTCGTGTCCTCTTGTCCCTCTATTTAATGCCATCGCTCATTGTGTTTTTTGTTCGTGTCCTCTTGTCCCTCTATTTATTGCCATCGCTCATTGTGTTTTTGTTCGTGTCCTCTTGTCCCTCTCTATTTATTGCCATCGCTCATTGTGTTTTTGTTCGTGTCCTCTTGTCCCTCTCTATTTATTGCCATCGCTCATTGTGTTTTTGTTCGTGTCCTCTTGTCCCACTCTATTTATTGCCATCGCTCATTGTGTTTTTGTTCGTGTCCTCTTGTCCCCTCTATTGCCATCGCTCATTTGTTTTTTTTCGTGTCCTCTTGTCCCTCCTCTATTTATTGCCATCGCTCATTCTGTTTTTTTGTTCGTGTCCTCTTGTCCCACTCTATTTATTGCCATCGCTCATTTTGTGTTTTGTTCATGTCCTCTTGTCCCCTCCCTTTATTGCCATCGCTCATTGTGTTTTTGTTCGTGTCCTCTTCCTCCCTCTATTTATTGCCATCGCTCATTGTGTTTTTGTTCGTGTCCTCTTTTCCCTCTATTTAATGCCATCGCTCATTGTGTTTTTTGTTCGTGTCCTCTTTGTCCCCTCTTTTATTGCCCCTCGCTCATTGTGTTTTTTGTTTGTCCTCTGTCCCTCTCTTTCCATCGCTCATTGTGTTTTTTATTCGTGTCCTCTTGTCCCTCTCTATTTGTTGCCATCGCTCATTGTGTTTTTTGTTCGTGTCCTCTTGTCCCATCGCTCTTATGTTTTATTTAATGCCATCGCTCATTGTGTTTTTGTTCGTGTCCTCTTGTCCCACTCTATTTAATGCCATCGCTCATTGTGTTTTTGTTCGTGTCCTCTTGTCCCACTCTATTTAATGCCATCGCTCATTGTGTTTTTGTTCGTGTCCTCTTGTCCCACTCTATTTATTGCCCTCGCTCATTGTGTTTTTGTTCGTGTCCTCTTGTCCCACTCTATTTATTGCCCTCGCTCATTGTGTTTTTTGTTCGTGTCCTCTTGTTCCTTCCATTTATACCATCGCTCATTGTGTTTTGTTCGTGTCCTCTTGTCCCTCTCTATTTATTCGCTCATTGTGTTTTTTGTTCGTGTCCTCTTGTCCCCCTCTATTTATTGCCTCGATCATTGTGTTTTTTTTGTTCGTGTCCTCTTGTCCCCTCTATTTATTGCCATCGCTCATTTGTGTTTTTGTTCGTGTCCCTCTTGTCCCACTCTATTTTAATGCCATCGCTCATTGTGTTTTTTGTTCGTGTCCTCTTGTCCCTCTATTTATTGCCCTCGCTCATTGTGTTTTTTGTTCGTGTCCTCTTGTCCCTCTATTTATTGCCCCTCGCTCATTGTGTTTTTTGTTCGTGTCCTCTTGTCCCCTCTGTTATTGCCATCGCTCATTGTGTTTTGTTCGTGTCCTCTTGTCCCTCTATTTATTACCATCGCTCATTGTGTTTTTGTTCGTGTCCTCTTGTCCCTCTATTTATTGCCATCGCTCATTGTGTTTTTTGTTCGTGTCCTCTTGTCCCCTCTATTTATTGCCATCGCTCATTGTGTTTTTATTTCGTTCCTCTTGTCCCCTTTATTGCCATCGCTCATTGTGTTTTTGTTCGTGTCCCCATTTGTCCTCTATTTATTGCCATCGCTCATTGTGTTTTTTGTTCGTGTCCTCTTGTCCCCTCTATTTGTGCCATCGCTCATTGTGTTTTTGTTCGTGTCCTCTTGTCCCTCTATTTTGTGCGTGTTTTTTTTCGTGTCCTCTTCCCCTCTATTTATTGCCATCGCTCATTGTGTTTTTTTTCGTGTCCTCTTGTCCCTCTATTTATTGCCATCGCTCATTGTCTTTTGTTTTTGTTCGTGTCCTCTTGTCCCTCTATTTAATGCCATCGCTCATTGTTTTTGTTCGTGTCCTCTTGTCCCTCTCTTTATTCCATCGCTCATTGTGTTTTTGTTCGTGTCCTCTTGTCCCCATCGCTCTATTATTGCCCTCTTTATGTTTTCATTGTGTTTTGTTCGTGTCCTCTGTTTTTATTCGTGCCCTCGCTCATTGTGTTTTTTGTTCGTGTCTTCTTTTCCTCTCATTTTTCGTTCATTGTGTTGTTCATGTCTCTTGTCCCTCTCTTTATTGCCATCGTTCATTGTGTTTTTTGTTCGTGTCCTCTTGTCCCACTCTATTTTATTGCCATCGATCATTGTGTTTTTCCTCGTGTCCTCTTGTCATTCTTTTTATTGCCATCTTTTCCATTGTGTTTTTGTTCATGTCCTCTTTCCCCTCTATTTATTCCCATCATCATTGTGTTTTTGTTCGTGTCCCCTCTGTCCCCATTCTATTTTGTCCATCCCTCGCTCATTGTGTTTTTGTTCGTGTCCTCTTGTCCCTCTATTTATTGCCCATCGCTCATTGTGTTTTTGTTCGTGTCCTCTTGTCCCTCTATTTATTGCCATCGCTCATTGTTTTTTGTTCGTGTCCTCTTGTCCCTCTATTTATTGCCATCGCTCATTGTGTTTTTGTTCGTGTCCTCTTGTCCCAATCTATTTATTGCCCCTCGCTCATTGTGTTTTTGTTTCCCTCCTCTTGTCCCTCTGTTTATTGCCCTCGCTCATTGTGTTTTTTATTCCTTTTTGTTCATTCCTCGCTTTTCCTCTTGTCCCCTCTATTGCCCTCCGCTCATTGTGTTTTGTTCGTGTCCTCTTGTCCCTCTATTTTATTGCCATCGCTCATTGTGTTTTTGTTCGTGTCCTCTTGTCCCACTCTATTTATTGCCATCGCTCATTGTGTTTTTGTTCGTGTCCTCTTGTCCCTCTATTTATTGCCATCCTCATTGTGTTTTTTGTTCGTGTCCTCTTGTCCCCTCTATTTATTGCATCGCTCATTGTGTTTTTGTTCGTGTCCTCTTGTCCCACTCTATATTTATCCCTCGCTCATTTTTTTTGTTCGTGTCCTCTTGTCCCCTCTATTTATTGCCATCGCTCATTGTGTTTTTGTTTTCGTGTCCTCTTGTCCCCTCTATTTTTTTTTTAATTTCCCTCCTTTCTATTTCCTTTCATTGTTTTGTTCGTGTCCTCTTGTACCATCGCTCATTGTTTAATTTCATCGCGTCATTGTTGTTTTTTGTTCGTGTCCTCTTGTCCCCTCTCTATTTATTGCATCGCTCATTGTGTTTTGTTCGTGTCCTCTTGTCCCTCTATTTATTGCCATCGCTCATTGTGTTTTGTTCGTGTCCTCTTGTCCCCTCTATTTATTTTGCCATCGATCATTGTGTTTTTGTTCGTGTCCTCTTGTCCCTCTCGCTCATTTATTTTTTGCCCTCGCTCATTGTGTTTTTGTTCGTGTCCTCTTGTCCCCTCTCTATTTATTGCCATCGCTCATTCTTTTTGTTCGTGTCCTCTTGTCCCTCTCTATTTATTGCCTCGCTCATTGTGTTTTGTTCGTGTCCTCTTGTCCCCACTCTATTTATTGCCCTCGCTCATTGTGTTTTGTTCGTGTCCTCTTGTCCCCTATTCTCTATTTATTGCCCTCGCTCATTGTGTTTTTGTTCGTGTCCTCTTGTCCCACTCTATTTATTGCCCTGCCCATCGCTCATTGTGTTTTTGTTCGTGTCCTCTTGTCCCTCTATTTATTGCCATCGCTCATTGTGTTTTGTTCGTTGTCCTCTTGTCCCCTCTATTTATTGCCCTCGCTCATTGTGTTTTGTTCGTGTCCTCTTGTCCCTCTATTTATTGCCATCGCTCATTGTGTTTTTGTTCGTGTCCTCTTGTCCCACTCTATTTAATGCCATCGCTCATTGTGTTTTTTTCGTGTCCTCTTGTCCCCTGCCATCGCTCATGTTTTGTTCCTCGCTCATTGTGTTTTGTTTTGTGTCCTCTTGTCCCTCTGTTTATTGCCCTCGCTCATTGTGTTTTTGTTCGTGTCCTCTTGTCCCCTCTATTTATTGCCATCGCTCATTGTTTTTTGTTCGTGTCCTCTTGTCCCCTCTATTTATTGCCATCGCTCATTGTGTTTTTTCGTTCGTCCTCTTGTCCCTCTATTCATTGTGCCATCGCTCCTCTTCTCCCATTATTTGTGTTTTTTATTCGTGTCCTCTTGTCCCTCTATTTATTTCCATCGCTCATTGTGTTTTTGTTCGTGTCCTCTTGTCCCCTCTATTTTATTTGTGCCCCTCGCTCATTGTGTTTTGTTTCGTGTCCTCTTGTCCTCTATTTATTGCCATCGCTCATTGTGTTTTTTTTTGTTCGTGTCCTCTTGTCCCCTCTATTTAATGCCATCGCTCATTGTGTTTTTGTTCGTGTCCTCTTGTCCCTCTATTTATTGCCATCGCTCATTGTGTGTTTTTTGTTTCGTGTCCTCTTGTCCCCTCTATTTATTGCCATCGCTCCATTTGTGTTTTTTGTTCGTGTCCTCTTGTCCCACTCTATTTATTGCCATCGCTCATTGTGTTTTTTGTTCGTGTCCTCTTGTCCCCTCTCTATTTATTGCCATCGCTCATTGTGTTTTGTTCGTGTCCTCTTGTCCCTCTTTTTACCCTCGCTCATTGTGTTTTTGTTCATGTCCTCTTGTCCCTCTATTTAAATGCCATCATCATTGTGTTTTTTTCGTGTCCTCTTGTCCCTCTATTTAATGCCATCGCTCATTGTGTTTTTGTTCGTGTCCTCTTGTCCCACTCTATTTATTGCCCTCGCTCATTGTGTTTTTGTTCGTGTCCTCTTGTCCCACTCTATTTATTGCCCTCGCTCATTGTGTTTTTGTTCGTGTCCTCTTGTCCCACTCTATTTATTGCCATCGCTCATTGTGTTTTTGTTCGTGTCCTCTTGTCCCACTCTATTTATTGCCATCGCTCATTGTGTTTTTGTTCGTGTCCTCTTGTCCCTCTCTATTTATTGCCATCGCTCATTGTGTTGTATTGCCATCATCCTCATTGTGTTTTTTTGGATCCTTTAAAAACATCTTGTCCTAATCAATATTTGATTAACAATTGTCAACTTGATTTGGTCTATTTCCCATTTATTGCCATCATCCTCATAACATTATCTACATGTAGAAAGGATGAAAGCAACTATGAAAAACATCCTTGTAGCTAATCAATATTGTGATTTTTAATCAAGTCAACTTGATTTGGTTAATATTTCCATATTTATTGCCATCATCTCATAACATTATCTACATCTAGAAAGGATGAAAGCAACTATGAAAAACATCCTTGTAGCTAATCAATATTTGATTAAAATCAAGTCAACTTGATTTGCCATCGCTCATTATGTTTTTTCGTTCCATCATCCTCATAACATTATCTACATCTAGAAAGGATGAAAGTAACTATGAAAAACATCCTTGTAGCTAATCAATATTTGATTAACAATCAAGTCAACTTGATTTTGTTAATATTTCCATGTTTATTGCCATCATCCTCATAACATTATCTACATCTAGAAAGGATGAAAGTAACTATGAAAAACATCCTTGTAGCTAATCAATATTTGATTAACAATCAAGTCAACTTGATTTGTTAATATTTCCATGTTTATTGCCATCATCCTCATAACATTATCTACATCTAGAAAGGATGAAAGTAACTTGAAAAACATCCTTGTAGCTAATCAATATTTGATTAACAATCAAGTCTCCTTGATTTGGTTAATATTTGTTATTGCCATCATCCTCTAACATTGTCTACATCTAGAAAGGATGAAAGTAACCTTGAAAAAATATCCTTGTAGCTAATCAATATTTGATTATCATTGTAACTTTGAAAAACATCCTTGTCCCAATCTGTTTTTGCCATTAATCTAAAAGTGTTTGTTCGTGTCCTTTGATTTAAAATTTATTGCCATCATTGTGTTTTGTTTCATGATCTAGAAATAAACATCATGTCAAAAATATCCTTGTCTTGTAAATATGGTCCCTTCAAAATTTTTGAGTTTATTTTATGTCATTGTGTTAGATTGACATCCTCTTTGATAAATATCCAATTTAATATGATCAGATATACTTTTTGTTCTTGTCCTCTTGGTTAATGGCATTCAAATTTTCATGAACAGTTTCATTGAGAAATATGTTTTCTTATTCCCTGATGAAACTCCCATCCTTCATATCAAATGTTTTTTATTTTTTTAATTATTTTCCCCAAACAAAGTGATAATGCCAATACATCAAGAAGAGATTTTTTGAGAGAAAAATAGGAAAGACTTATTCCTCTTGTAAATCTATTTAAAATATCAAATGTTTTGTGTTTTTAAATCGTGTCCTCAAAAAGGCAATTGCTGTGCAGGATCAAGTATTTATTGGGATCGCTCATTGTGTTTTTGAAGGAATCCAACAGAAAATGTCCCTCTATTTAATGCCAAACAATTGTGTTTTAGTTAGTGTCCTCTTCCCTCTTAAACATGATTACATTATAGGTGTGTTTTTGGAGGAAAGCTCCAATTGACTAGAAAATATTTGTAGAAAAGAAGAGGATTGTGTTTTTGTTCAAAGGACTGAAGTCAAGATATTTAATGTCAAAATCATTGTGTTTTCTTTTGTTCCTCTTGAGATATATAGGAAAGCCCTCAGAACATTGTGTTTTTCAATGAAAATGTCCTCTTGATATATTTATTGCCCTCGCTCATTGAGACAAGAAAATTGTTCAAGAACACTGAACCAACTTTTAACATGCATTAAACATAGTTTTTGATTCAATATCCTTGAGATATATATTGCCATCAAATCATTGTGTTTTTGTTGTTAAAATATGTCCTGAATGATCTATTTATTGCCATCGCTCATTGATTTTTTGTTCTCCTATTGTCCATTAAATGAAATCATTTTGTTTTGTCGTTGTTCCTATTAATTGATTCAATTTCATTTTATTTCAGTTTTTTTTTAAAAAAAATTCGAAGTAAGATATACATTTTTGGCTTAGTCCTTTTTTATTAATATATTGTGTTATCCTCAAAATGTCTTTATGTTTCTTAAATTTTAAATCAACTTTTCATTGCATCGTGTTTTAATTTATAGTTCTTTTTCACTGCAATTTGGTCGTTTTTAAAACACATCTTTAGCAAAGATTTTTTTTTTTTTTTGCTTGATTAAGGAATGCATAATATCATTGTTTTCTTAGCATCCTAAATTTTGAAATGCTATCTGAATAAAATGGTTAATCTATCTGAGTCAATTTTTTGCAAATGTCAGTCCTTTTGTCCACATCGTTGAAAAAATTTATTAAAGATTTTTTTTTATCCCTGACCATTAGATAATCTTTGGTCATATATTTTATTCAAATCATATTTTTTTTTTTTTTACAATATTTTAAAATTTTGAATCAAAAAAGATTTTATCCTTTCAGTTTAAATTCCAAAACTAATGAATAAATTATTGAAAAATATCTTAAAATAAGTTCAAGTATTTGTTTAAAAACCAGTCAATATGAATAAAAAAAAATATGTTTATGCACAACGTTCATAGAATAATTTTTTAATTTACTGCTATATTTTAAAATGGCGTGTTCTTTAAAAAGATTTAATCCTAACAGTTATATTCTAGACTCAGGAATCTGATAAAAAAAAATTAAGGTGTATAAAATATTGTAAACCTTTTGGAGTTGACAGGTTATTCCATTACATCACTATCTACTAGTTATGCACAAGGAAGGTTGAAGGGGTCAAAATAAAAAATGTAGAAATATTTGCTGTGTCCTAGTTCTTGTGTTAAAAAGTCGAAAAAAAATTTTCATATACAAAGTAGTTGGTGTTCTCGAATTATAGGTAGAAAAAATTATTATTTTTTTTGAGTTCGTCTTTTAGTTTATTCCATTTTCTGAGAATTTACTAGTCATTGAATAGATTTGCGAAGGTTAAGGGTGAAAATCGACCATTTTGAAATGGACTGTTACTCAGACTGATAGTTGAAAAGATTTTCTTTTATTTGTATCTGTTCGTATACAAAATCTGTATTAAATCAGAAATTGAACAATATTTTAATTCAAAATGCTTGGCACTGTTTCCATGTATGTTAGTAGACAATTACAAACATTCTTAATGGCTCCTATTACTATTTTGACGCTGAAGCTTTACAGTTTCAAAATTTGATATAGATTTTTTTGATTTGTGTTCCCCCCTGTCAAGTATTAAATATGTTAATTAAAGGAATATTTAAGTTGGTATTCACCCAGTAGGTGTATTGTAACAAGACGCATTCTTATATAAAAAGTTAAAGTGTTGCGTGTTTGTAGTTTGATATAGATTTTAAAGGAATCAAGGATCAAACCTTTCAATGATTTTTCTGTTCAAAATGTTTTAGTTTTATTTGGTGAACCGGAAACCTTGTATTCCTATTGAAAAAAAATTAAATAAATAAAATAAAAAGTTCAGAGTTTTAAACCCAGGTTAGAAACGATTTTCTTTGAGTCTTTATTCAGTACCCTAAAAGTCAAAACAGGATTTTTCGTAAACCTATATATTCATTTTCAATTATGCATATTAAAATTTTAAAATTATCTAAACTGTTCCTTTCAGATCAAACTGGCGTCTTCTCCTTATATTGAGGCGCCCACTGGTCAGAACCGAACTTGCTAGCTGGTAGTACGCCCCCTGAGTACCCGTAGATTGTTCGACCGGTCACTACCAAGTTCCGCCTGCTGCCTACGTTGTGTTAGTTTTAGATCCAGTAAGCGGGTGTTCATGGTCGATTGGGGATGAGGCACGGCTGTAAAGGTGGTAGCAGGAAAATTAGAATGTGGCAAACATAGCAATATCTGGATAAGCCAACAACAATGGGTGAAATATTGATGTCTTTTATATAAGAAAACAAACAGTTTAAAGAGTTTACAGAATGTTCAGGTGAAAAGCAATTAACATAAGAACAGAGATCCACTCTCTACCAATTATACTAACAGAGAGTAGGTGTGTGATTAACTCTTATCCAAATCAACTTAGGAGGATATGTGACATAATTCCAGCCCTACATGGAAGTGTAGCTTTTCAGTTGGTTGTCGTAAGTGACAAACGTTAACTTTCAGCGACTTTTCAATGCGACTGCTACAACGACGATGATTTTTCTTGAAGTCCTTATCTCTGGACTCGTCACTTAACCGACTCACTGCAACGACATCTTTCTCTTTTCTCTCAACGTCACTGTCGTCTAACGCCCAAGTCTCCCAACTCAGTAAAAAAGCGTTTGTATTTTGGTGAATGTTCGTCGTACGTTTATGTGATAATGTTCATGGAGTCTCCCACAAATAGGAAGATGGCAACAAAGATGAGAGCTAACTATCCAAAAAATGTAAATTATAAATTTAAAGAGAAGAGATTTTTTTTTTCTTCTATGTCTTCTCCTTTTTCTTTTTGTATTTTTTTAATTTTAATTATCGTATTTTATTTAATATCTTTAATGAAATATATGTTACAGTGGGCTATGATAAGTTTTTAGCCATCCTTGATTACAGCAATTTTGGCTTTTGTAATAACGTCTCTTTTTTTTTTTCAGTCAATATTGTGTTAGTATCAAGCTACTCTCATCTATGAATGATAGTTGGCGTATTTTTGCAATGAAAGTTTGCGGAAGTAAGGTAATTGGTGAATTTCAATGAGGGCAAATAATAGAATGGCATGAGCGTGGCAAGTCAAATAGAAAAAAATTCTAGGTTTTTCCAGGTTAATCATCAAACGTTTAATAATATTGTCAAGAAATTTAATGAAGAAGGCCATTGTTATGGGAACAACATTCAGGAAGACCGCACATCGTGTCTGAGCGAACAAAAAGGGCGCTGAATAGGGAAGTCATCAGAAACCATCATCAGAGCGTCAAAGATGGCGCCAACAGCATAGAAATGTCGCCATATGCGGTGAGAAAGACTCTGAAAGAGCTAGGCTATCAAAGAAGAGTTGCAAGAAAGAAGCCCTTGATTTCAGAGATTAACATGGACTTGACGAGAGAATTCGAGAGCAAAGATTATGAATTTTAGCAGTTTGTAATTTGGTCAGATGAAAGTAAATTCTGCCAATATTCGAATTCGATACAGGTTTATGTTTGGAGAAATCAGAATGAGACTTGGAGCACTGAATGTCTGCAGGTGACCGTGAAACATGGAGGATTGGAATAATGGTGTCGGGCTGTGTCTGGTTTGGGGGAAATCTGAGCTGATTCTTTGTCGACGAGCGGTTGAAGGGTCAAAATAGTGTCAAATATTAGAGAAAGGACTACCCCCACTATTTGAAATCAATCAGATTGACAAGAATGTCTACCTTTTTCAAAATGGAGTGCCATGTCATACAAGCAAAGTAACAAAGGCCTGGAATGAATCACAAAGAATCAAGTCACTGCCATGGGTAGCCCAAAATCTTGACATGAATCCAACACGTTTGGGAGCACCTTGACCGAAAACTTCAAGAGCGTGCAACCAAAATCATGTCAGTGGCAACCCTTAAAGAAGCATTGCTAAAGGAGTGGCAAAATATGGATCAGACGATTGTTGATAATTTGATCAAATCCATGAAAAATCTAATACAAGCACTGAAACTAGCAAATGGAAGACCTATTCCATACTAGTTACAAATACTGTTTATTTATGTTGCGTTGGGATTACGTAATTAAATTTTGAAATTGGATGTAGTTTATTTCTCCTGCTTAAAAACTTTTTTAGGCCACTGTACATAATATATCTCCTAAGATCTTTGTTATTGTTAAACGTTTTAAATTTTAAATACATATTAAAATGCCTTCTCCATTGGCGAAAGAGATTTGTTTAATATGGATGTTTTTTTAATGGGAATATCTTCAAATATGTTGAGCGTTTCTGTGCAATTAGTACTATATTGTATTTTAATATTTTCTACTAATATTTGTCGGGTAATAATAGCCATATTGCGCTTTCTTTGATATATTAATCAGTGTGTGTACTGAGTCAGGTTGTGACACAAGGTCGGTTTTTAACGTGGGGATCCAAGTGTTTCCACTCGGGCCGCTGGTCTAGGCTGGTCATAGATTGTCCAAGCTAGTCATACCCGGTCATACCACCGCTACGTAACAGATGTCACGCAACACGGGTGGGGGAAGGCAAGGGAAAGACCTCCGGCACGGAACAGATACTACAACCGCAGCATCTACTTCGACGGGGGAAAAAAAACCTTTTCCTCCTCTGCCAATCCCTCCGGAAGAATCCAGAATGAGAGCTCCAAATGATTATTTTCTAAGTGCAGCTTAGATGTGGCACAAGGACGAAAGTATGGTGCACCCAGAGAGGATCGAACACACTACTCAGTCGTAATTGTTCTAGCGAGTCAAGCTTGTTAACCATTACACCACCTCGAGGCGCTTCTCAATAATTTATGTTCAGTGCTCCCTTTTCACCATATGTCAGAATGTCATTCCTTCTCTTCTTAAGATTGTCCGACTTAAAATTTGCATTCCAAATAATATGCATATTATTATTGAAAACTTTCATTCTTTTCCATATGGGTAAATTGTTGCCATTTTATATTTTTAATTTCGCGCATGCGCGTTGTTTGTTTTTGATTTTGTCGACTGCACAGTATGGTAGGATCAGTTGGGTACGATCCGTGAGAAAAAAAGCACCATGACGCAATTTATTCAGCCAGAAATTTGGAAACGGCATGCTGTACTACCTGGCATTCCCGCCGGAAGCTCCAATACGAACATTTCAGCGTGTTTGGGTGTCACTCTGACGTTGGGTGATTACGAAGGTCCGGCAGCTCGGAAAAATTACTCTGATCATTCTGATAAGAAAAGAACTCCCAAATTTGTTGGTGAAGGCACGTGCTTCCCTGGGTCAAGAAGGTGGCTGTTGGAAGACCTGGCAACAGGACTCTGCACCATACCACGCAAGCAGGAGAACACAGTCATAGCTGTCAGACAATTTATGCAACCTGGCCACCTAACTCCCCGGATTACAAACCCCTTTGATTATTATGTGTAGGGCGCAGTTGAGCGAGAGAGCAACAAAACTCTTTGTAACACCAAAGATGAACTGAAGGCAAGGATGATGACAGCATTCACCAACTGTCCAGAAGAATTGCAGGAGATTCCGAAGTCGTCTGCAGGGCGTGGTTGAAGCCAGTAGGATTTTATTAAAAAAATTTATTCTTTAGTATTTCAAGATATGTTCGTGTAATTTTGTTAAATATATCTGTTCAAATGAGATGCCAGTGTTATTTTCATTTTTGCGTAATTTAGACGACAATTTATCCATCGCGCCATGTACATAGACATGGATTCTTTTTAAAGAGGAGGGGGAGTTTTACATATTTAATCACAATAGAAAATGTTGATGGAGTTTAAATTTGAATACTGTCATATAGGAATAAAATGTCACTGCCGACACGTGAGTTTGAACATAGATCGCCAGTGAGCACACACTGTTATTACTATACGGACCGCTATTCTATACTTTCTTCACTATACTATTCCTTTATTCGTATCAGTATACGGATTATTATTCGAGCGAGTAGGTCGAGCAAGTACTATTAGTCCAAATGTTATTCGAAGGCGTCTGGCACCAGTATTGTTCAACGGCGTTACTATAGTTGTAACTGCGATTACAAAGTCTCTACTACAACGAGCATTGCGAAAGTGACAACGAGTATTCGTTGACATCACTAATATGGCAACGAGTGTTCGTTGACATCACAAAACATACATGTAAAGTAATGTGTTTTAATTTATAACTAATTATTAAAGTAGTGTGTTTTAATTTATAACTAATTATTAAATAAACTGAATCATACTTCAATAAAGAATGCCGGGCTAATGTAACTCAATTAATAAAAAGTTCGATATTTAAATCGATTTTATTCTGATGAAGATTACAGTCAATGAGAAACTAGTGAAAAAGTAAAAGATTAATATCCACCCAATCTGAAACCATGAAATTTAACCCTGGGGGAGGGGGGGAATTCCTCCCTGGTTGAGAATGCCTGTGCTAGAGAGTATAGTTCTTGGGTTACTAAAATATAATGTTGATGTTATTTATTGAACATACAAACTACCAAAAAGCACGAGAATTCATAAATTTATCTCCCCCACACACGAAGGATACTTTTGAGGTCTCGGACTAATGTTTAGGCTAGATGTTTTAATTTATTTTAAATAAAAAACAAATCTTAGGTATTTAGAAGAATTATTTAGCGTTATGCACCAACGAATTATATTTTAACGTTCTTTCTTGTCCTGTTTATACATTGGATATAATAAAATTAATTATAATTTTATTTTATTTCTTTTTTTTTTAATCGGAATCCCCCCCCCCATGCAAGGCAATAATGCCACTAAGACACAAGGGATTACAGGGTGTGGAAGAATTAAAAACAGAAACAATAATGATGAGCAGAAAGAGAAGAGAGTAATCAGCATTTTGCAGATTAAGGTTGGCTGGAAAGCATGGGGCCGGAAGGGAGTTCTACAAGTGAGAAGTGCGAGAGAAGAAACAGTTAGCATAGAACTTACGGCTAAATCTTGCCAGCTTAACTGTGAATCGATATCTCGACGTCAGTCTAGTACTGCGCTTAAATTCAAAAACTCTAGATACCATAGCGAAGAGTTATATATATTTTGTAATGAATTACAAAAATGTGGCACAAGGCCAAAAATGGGGAATGGGGGATAGGGGGCGGTCTTTAAACTTTAGCTAGCCACAAACACTGACCACAATATTCCTAACACCAAAACAACACTATCTTACTTACCTTTCTTATTACATCCCCCATAATACCACATTGTCTCAATGAAAGTCCTAACTATTCCCCATGTGTACAAGTCATTGTCTGTGGGGGTGGGAGTAAAACAACAATTTAAAACCTAGCTTCAATGAGTATTTAGCATACCATAGCGAAGAGACCATCCGGACAATTACCATGAAAGTATTTATAGAAAAGTCATAAAGAGGCAGCCATTAAATTAAATCATATAGCGTCTTTATTCGTTGTATTATATATATATATATATATATATATATATATATATATATATATATATATATATATATATATACACACACATATATATATATATATATATATAGCATATACATATATGTGTTTATTTAGGCATCAAATTCTCTTTTGGGCATGTCTGATTGAATAAATTACAGACATCATGTCTGCAAATTTTTAAAAAATTTTTAATTTTTTCATCTGAAGATGATCTTGGAAGAAGATCGAAAGTACTTGGGAAATTTCTCTCATCCTTTACCATCAATACACGGAAGGTTATTCGTGAATATGAACGGATTTTGTTAAAAATTAGCAGACTTGTCTGTAATTTATTCAATCAGACATGCATATGTGTGTGGGGGGGTCCTCGATAATGACTGCGAAAGTCGAAAGTACGTGAACAAAAATAACAAGATATGAACTTCGGACAATCTACCCATAATTTCGGGCACAATACTCACCAACTAATCCGAAAACTGGAAAACAATTTATATACCAAAATTCGATTAGTCCATACAGTAAAACATTCTTCAGTTTAACCAAAGTAATTGAAAATTGTTTTTTTACTGATGTACACATTAACCGCACTAATCGAGGGATTCCTGTATATACATATATATACATATTTAGTGTTGTGGGGGAGCAGATCATTATTTGAAAATATATTGTTAAATATAACAGACAATGAATGTCTATTATGTTTGATCATGAACCATTCTAAACATCGTGTTTTCTTGCTTTAATTTCGGATGAAAATAAAGACAAAAATAGTCGAAATTTGATATTTTATTTATTATGCTATTCCTTTATCTAAGCTTTTGGCTCACACGAATTTACGACCTGCGTTTGCTATTCCATGACCGTTATCGTCGCAAACTTCTATGTCAGCAAAACAGATTATCATCTTTGATGGGGAATATCTTTGTTTAAATGTCCGTATAACTCCTCTGAAGATGGCTCATGAGAGTCGAAAGCTTAAATCAAGAAACAACTTAATAAAAATATATCCAAATGGTGGACATTTTTTGTTTTTATTTTTATCC
>CAHIKZ030004870.1:410000-412500 GCA_903632075.3 Acanthosepion pharaonis | reverse complement strand
TTATATTTTGTTAATAAAACAATACATTGCTGAAACAAAATTAAATCAACGCCTAACATTATTATTATCATTATTATTATTATTATTATTATTATTAATAATAATAATAATAATAGCAACAGAAATTAGAAAAAGCAATATAACAATTGCAGACAGTAAATGCTTAGAAACATGCACGCGCATAAAGAATTAAACAGACAGCTATCTGTGTATTAAGATAGATAGATAGATAGATAGATAGATAAGATAGTGAACAGACTGAGATAGATAGATACCGTAATTCCCCATGTATAATACACATTGTTTTTCTAAAAAATAGTAAGCAAAAACAGTGGTGCGTATTATGCACGGCTAAAAAAAATCTTTAAAAAATTGCCGTAAAATAAAATAAGAATTATCATAAAACTAAATTAGAATAATATTGTTGTTTAAAACCATTTTTTTTTTCTTTAAATAAGAGAAGGAAACGCTGGCCGTAACGAAACTGGAGTTACAACTTAAAGAATTTTAGAACCAAACACCGTGTGCGTATTATGCATGAGTAGGAGCATTTTCTCACACTTTCAGCAAAATTTTAGGTGTGCGTATTATGGATGAAGGCGTATTATTCAAGGGGAATTACGATAGATAGATAGATAGATAGATAGATAGATAGATAGATAGATAGATAGATAGATAGATGCGAATAGTCTGGTATAGATAGATAGTTACTGGCGGAGGAGTAAAGAAATGAAAATAAGTAATTCTATCATCGACCTACGCTTAATTTTCGAATCTCTTTCGAGCGATATGTACCTCACTCGAGTCTCATTTATGAAATACACTTTAAAATCTATGAAATTATATTTCCACCTTACAATAGACACCTTAAGTCATCTAGACATCGATGCGCCAGTACATACGGGTGTATATGTCAGTGTGTGTTGCACATATGCTGTCTATAAATAGACATACGAATCTTGTTGCTGAATGTGGGGCAATGGCCAGCAAGATAGATTCTCGGACAATTACATCTGGAGTGAGTTCGGACATCATTTTCTATACCACCACATATGAGCTTCTAGCTTGAGAGCTATACTAGAATAAAGAAAACATTATTATTATTATTATTATTATTATTATTATTATTATTTGTGTATGTTATGATTCCTGCTTTGCGTCCTGTAGATCCGGGTCCACACTATGCTCTTTAGGCCTTATAGGAGAATTATCATTTAATCGATAGCACTTTTCTTAGTAGTTGGGATGTTCCTAGTAGGGAGGTTTTCTGGGCTTGTATGTTGATGTTACCTGGGACACTGTTAGTAGAACTCTCCATTCCTTTTCTCATTAGGTCCAGTGCTCCGATTACTATTGGTACAGTCTCAGTCCTCATTTCCCACATCCTGTTAATATCGATCTCCAGGTCCTTGTATTTAGACAATTTCTCGATAATTTTGATGGAGGTGTTTCTCTCAGATGGCACTGCTATGCCAATACACGTCAAGAATTTCTTGTTTTTTTTTTTTTTTTTTTTTTTTATGATAATATCAGGTCTGTTGACTGTTATTTCCCTGTCAGTTTGAATTGGCATGTCCCAGAGGATAGTTACATCGTTATTTTCGGTAACTGTGTCTGCTTAGTTTCGATTTTGTGCTTCTTGCATATCTTCCAGTGCACAATATGTTGCTCCCTTGTTATGTATGTGGGTATATTCATTTTTTTTTTGGCTAGTTCCGGACATCCTGAGGTAACATGGTCGACACTTCCATTATTATTATTATTATTATTATTATTATTTACTTTGATTTCTGATGTATACTCATTTCTTTCCGGGTCCCGACTAGAGACCTAAGGTCAGAAATGACATCATGATATTTTCCACTGAGTAGTTTTGAAAACAAAAAAAAAATCACACAAAACCCTTTCATAAGACATGGTCTATACTTGTGAGAAGAATTTTCTGTATTTCTTTTGGTCATGGGCAACGAGGAATCCCTTCAATGATTCTATTGGAATATTTTCCAATCAATCCAAGGGCTCCATTCTACAACTGGAGATGTTGACGTCCTCATGCTGTTGTTGTTGTTGTTATTATTATTATTATTATTATTATTATTTCCTTTCATTTCTGTCGTAAAATCATTTCCTTCCGGGTCTTAATCACGAACGTCATCATGTCATTTTCCACTTGCAATAAAACTAAAACAGTTTATAATCACGCACATTTTAAATAGTCAAAAAAAGCCCTTCGTAAAAGGTGTGCGGAACTTGTGAGAATAAATTTTCAGGTGTCCTTTCAATGACTCTACACTGCATTTTTTGTCATATAGAAAGTGGTGGTGGTGGTGGTGTTGGTGGTGGTAGTGTTGTCGTTTTAGAAAAGTGATAGGTTTTCTCTTTACATACAGAAAATAGTTCAATTAGAATACAACAATATCTGCCAGCTGATTTCATCTTCCGGAACACGATTAGTTTTCTGCTAAGACTCACAATATATATATATATATATATATATATA
>CAHIKZ030004870.1:405000-407500 GCA_903632075.3 Acanthosepion pharaonis | reverse complement strand
TAATAAATAAACGAAAACAAATAAAAACCCACACATGCATTAAAAAATAAAATAAAATAAAGCTGAATAAATCCGATCATACATAACCCGACTGAAATTTATCTTAATAGCAAGAACCAATGTTTCCCCCCTCCTCCTCTTCCTCCTCCCCCCTTTCTGCGAATGATTACTACTACTACTACAACCACTACTACCAGTACCACCACTACTACTACTACTAGCCTTATCACATTTATTATCCTCGTTGTTATCGGGTGGCACTTACCTTGTATCGACTGCCCGGAAATTATATCTACACAACTGCTACTACTTTTATTGGTACTGCAGACACGTCCACCATCACCAGTTCTCACAGCCCCACACATTCAACTCCAGCAATCACAACCACTCCCCCTTCTCCCTGCCCTTGCCCTCCTCCTCCTCCTCCCCTCCCCCTTCACCACCAGCACCACCACTCACCGATGCCCCGACTTCTGCGTCTCCTACCACCGCGACCAGCGCGTCTCGTAGTCTACCACTACAACTACTACCATCAGGAAACGAAGTGTTATTTCCGTCGGGGGAAAAAACAAGAGAATTGGATGGTGCAAGTGAAACTTTTCTTCCAATTCATTAAAAAGAAAAACGGAAAAAGAACAAGGAAAGCAAAATAGTAAAAAAAAAAGAAAAAAAAAAAGAAGAAAAAAGGAATAACAACAAAACTTAAAGGCCGCTTCATTTTCAACATTGGCAGACGACAAAAATGATTTGAAAGAGAAAGATGGGGACAAGACTCTTCTTAAGACATCATATATAATTATATATATGTATATATATAATTATATATATATATATACATACATATATATATACAAACATATGTGTGTGTGCGTGTGTATAGATATAGATAAGTAAACATATATAGGTATACATATATGTAGATATAGCCAGCTAGATGTTACCTTTCTTTCTTTTTTTACTTTTTTTCTCGTCGATCGGACATTAAAAAACAAAAAGGAAAATTTCGCAATTTTACAAGCGGCCCGTAGATTTATATTTCATCGACACAAATAATGGATTCTTCAAATGAACAACTGATGGTGATTACTGCATTGTGACAATCACTTGGGAAAAATTATTATTTCGTAATAGATAGATAGATAGATAGATAGATAGATAGATAGATAGATAGATAGAATGTTTAAATATATAACACGCAAGAAAGACACCTTTCTTTGAATAGGAAATAGGTTGTGCAAGAATAAGCAACAAAGTACATAGATTTAAAGATTAAAAAGGATTTTTCAACGCACTTAAAGGATCCATATGATTGTTTGAAAAGGAAACGTAAAAAAAAAAAAGGGAAAACGCCTTGGTCAATGGAAATCGCAAAAAAATAAATAAATAAAGAAACCTTTCAAGGTAAGAAATTGAGATTGTACTCATATATACGAAGACGTCTGTCACCTTCGTTTTCTTTTTCACACAGGAAGCAAAATTTCCTGGCTGGAACATGTTTACTTTGGCCAATCAATCATGGACCCACATCTACGATTTTCACAAAACGCGGACTTTATTTTTGGTCATCTCTACGTAGGTAAATCATAATACCTACCTAGGACTTCTTACAAAATTCTTTTTCTTCAAAAAAAAAAAAAAATCTTCCTAAGAAAGAAAAACAAAATGGACACATTTTTTAAAATGTCTACAATTAATTACTCAAAAAATAACAATAACATACTGACACTAACAAAACACACACACAATTTTATATAAACATAAAACAATATATATTTATACACTTGAACAACCAAAATGCCTACCTTCTCAATTAAATCAAACTTATTACAATGACATTTCTATAGTTCCTAATATATTTATTACCTATATGCTAATAAAATATATACCGCTTGCAGGTGCTTGAGCTATTCGATGAATTTGCTTATACATATATATATAACTAAATGAATTAAATTACATAATTACGGATACACTTGTTCATTGTCACTTTAAAAAAGTTTTTTTTTACTTAGATATACGCGAAATTATATACATATAATTGTTGATTAATCAATACAAAACAAACAGAGATTGATTCTTTTACAGCCCGTTATCAACAGACAGACGTACAAACGCCTACACACATACATGGATATTCAGCTAAGTATATATCTGGCTGTTAACATTACAGAAGGAAACAGAATAATGTAATTCTCTTATTACAAAAAAAAAAAAAAAAAGTGCACAATTTTCCCAACCATACGATTTCTTGGACGAATATTTCGAAAGACAAGTGTAAAATGGCCTAAAACGTACACTTGTAAAATATACAATATTTAAATGGTATGAAAAAGCATACATTTACGTCTGTATATAGATTTATTTATTTATCTATATAATATATCTCTCTCTCTATCTATCTATCTATCTATCTATCTATATATATATATATATATATATATATATATATATATATATATATATATATATATATATGTACTGCATCTATACACGCGACAAA
>CAHIKZ030004870.1:380000-395000 GCA_903632075.3 Acanthosepion pharaonis | reverse complement strand
AACCAATCAATATATTAAAGAGTAAATATTGATTTTAAAACCAAATCAGTCGTATCAAACTTATTGAGATCAAAATGCGATCCGATGTCTTTAAAGTTTTGCACCATTTTACTCAGCTCAGTGGAACATATTTCTTTATATATTAAATTAAAATCAAGATATATTCGATATATATATATATATATATATATATATCGAATATAGAATTTTTCACTTACCAAAATCTGAACTGACAAGGATATTTTGACTGATAATTCACATATATATATATATATATATATATATATATATATATATACATATATATGAGTGTATGTGTGTGTCTGTGAGAAAGAGAGAGACCAAGAATTCATTTAAAGAAATTGTATTTAATTCAACTGATATTTTTGTCGACTGCTTTTTAATTGCATTTTTCTAGTTTTTCTAATAATATAGACACACTCACATATATTGAAGCTGCTCATATATATATGATGACGTTATATATATATATATATATATATATATATATATATATATATATATATATATATATATGTAGTGGTTTTCTATGTGTATGTTAAATGTATTTGCTCACAGACACAAACACACACACACACACATGCATATATATATATATATATATATATATATATATATATATATATATATCTGTGTGTGTGAATTATAGTAACTCTATCCCAGATATTGAGCACTGAGATGAGCCATGTCTGTTATTTAAATTGAAAATAGTATGTGCGTCTGAGTGTGTGTGTGAATTCCGTCTGTTAAGTTTTTTTATTGTTTTTGCGCGCAAGCAACAAATTTCTGCATACATTAAAATTAAATCCAATAAAAGAAATGCCGCACAGGTAAAATGCCAATAAAATACATTTAAGAGAAATAACTTGTCAACATGTTTATATATTAGAGAGTATTGCAATCCCAAAACTCAATAAATATATATACATAAAACATAATGTGCTTTATTATTGACATGGCAGTCCCTGCAGTTTGGAATGTATCTTTGAAGATCTTCAAAAAACTATCAAAATACATAGTTCTTGACGTGGAAATCTCAAATATGTGGCACGCGAAGATATCAATATTTCCAGTAGTAGTTGGAGCCCTCGGTCTGATTGGAAAAGGTTCCGATAGACATATTGAAGGGATCCCTGGTAGATCATGTCTTAAAGAAATGCAAAAAAAAAATTTTCTAACAAGTACAGCTGACATCTTACGAAGGGCGTTATGTAAAATGGGTGTGATCTTACATTGTTTTATTTTAATTTTTATTTTTATTACAATTATGTTCAGTGTAAAATGTCATGAAGCAATTTATAATAATAATAATAATAATAATAATAATAATAATAGTAATACCAAGTATGTATCTATGTAAAATGTGTGTGATCTTAGTGTTTTTTATAAAAATTATCAGTGAAGTCATGAAGTCATTTCTGACCTTAGGTCTCTGGTTGGCACCCGGAAGGAAATATGTATACAACAGAAACCAAAGGAAAAAAAAATAAAGAAAATAATAATAATAACAATAATAATAATAATAATAATAATAATAATAATAATAATAATAATGTTCTAGGAACTAAAACGAATGGCTTTATATATCTAAAAAAAATATTTGCGATTTTAAGTTGTTTTATTTTTTTATCTTGTGTTCAGTGGAAAATTTTATGATGCCATTTCTGACGTTAGGTATTTGGATGGGACACGGATGGAAATGCGTATACAACAGAAATCAAAGGAAATCATCATCATAATAATAATAATAATAATAATAATAATAATAATAAGAAGAAGAAGAAGAAGAAGAAGAAGAAGAAGAAGAAGAGATAGAATAGAACTTACGGTTTATTTTACAAGCTATTAAAATCAAAACAACAAAAATACAGTAATCGGCATAATTAAATTAATCGGGGTGAGATTGTTAGCGTTGGATAATTTTTTTTCCCAAAATAAATAAATAAAAAATAAGATCAAAATCAGTCGCCAAAAATCTTGCGATCCGCTGATTTTCACATCGTCTTTCGTAATCTTTTCAAAGAATTTTAAACAAACAACTTCAAATGCCAAAAGAGTGCTGCAGTTCTAAGCATTTAAATGAATCAAAGTATTATTCCATACATCGAAATAAAAACTATTAATTTTTTGAATGTAAATTCTTTTTTTTTTTTTTACTGTGACCCATTGTTATTAATCGTCTTTAAAATATCTTAAAATGAATAGTTATTAATTTAAAAATAATTTTATACATAATATATATATTAAATAACACTGATATAGAAATATATAATATATATATACATTTATAAATATAAGTATAAATATATATATATATATATATATATATATATATATATATATATATATATATATATGCATAAATTTGTAAATAATTTATATACATATATGGAGAGGACGAAACGCGTCGGCGACTAAGATAAGTTTTCCTTTTGTCTTTTATTCAATTTGTCCTTTTACTTAATTTTAGTTATATATGAATTTTTTACACATGCATATCTATCTATCTATCTATCTATCTATCTATCTATCTATCTATCTATATATATATATATATATATATATATATATATATATATATATATATATTATTTAATTCGAACGTTATTTTTTAATAGATACCCTACTGAAATACGGTATTCAATAAAAATAGCGCTTGAAGTAATAAAAACTATGTCGGATTAAAAAAATAAAATCTATTAATTCTTGAGAAAAAAAAATTATATATATATATATATATATATATATATATATATATATATATATATGTGTGTGTGTGTGTGTGCGTGTATAAATTATCAACTATCAACTATATATATATATATATATATATATATATATATATATATATATATATATATAAATTATCAAGTATCAACTGTAATATGCAGAATTGAAGAAATTGATTTACTTATTATTAATCTCAATAAAAACTACCATTAATTCGATTGAATATTTCAGCTTCATCGATTGGAAAATTTGTTAGCTTTTATAATATCGGTCAATTCCATATGAAACGTATTAATAATTTTAAATATGATTGAAAACGTTCAAATATCTAAAGTTTCTGTCTTTTAATGTAGTCATTACAAATCTTTAGTCATTAATCAGGAAAATCAAAATTTTCGAGCCTTGCATCGAGGTGATTTCATTGTAGCACGATGGACCAAAATTAATACCTAAAAAACAAAAGAAAAAAAAAAAACCAAAAGAAAGTCCTTTATAAAAAAATTACGAGATTTTCGGCTGTTCCTAAGGCTCCACATACAATCGATGCTATTGTTACTCTCATTTTGTCCAACTTCTTCAGTTCAGGTACTTAATACATTTTTTGCTTCCTTTCAATATTATATTGCGAACAGTAAATTGACCAACATGTATTTAATCCTTGTTTAAGATAATTAGATATAATCAACTGGCCTGGATTGAATCACAAAATCCGAGAAATTCATTATTATTATTATTATTATTATTATTATTATTATTATTATTATTGTTGTTGTTGTTGTTGTTACTATTATTATTATTATTATAAAATTAATTATATGTAAAAGGATGTATATTAAAATGTTCGTAAGATGAAAATAATTGTTTGATATAAAACTCCGAAAATCACCGAAAATTGCTACGATTTTATATAAAATATCGATTTTCAAATTATTATTATTATTATTATTATTATTATTATTATTATTATTATCATCATCATCATCACAACACTTTTAGAAAAACACGATTTAAGAAAAGACAGTGTTTAACAATATTTAACAATCTTTAGAGTAGACAGTATGTCTGTATTCAAGTTATGTTTAAAAATTACCTACAAGTATAAAAAATAGTAAAACAATAAAATAGTAAAAACAATACAAAAATATGTCTTTGCATAAATGTTTATTATTATTATTAACAATAAAAATATCAATATTAATATTAATAATAATATTAAAATTGAATATATGTTTAGACGTTCATACGGTGAAAATAAATTTTTGAAATAAAATTTTGAAAATTACTACAATCTTATATAAGATATCAATTTTTAAATCTTTATTATTATTGCTATTATTGCAACACACTGAGAAGAATGTGATTTTAAAAAAAAGGTAGGAAAAACAGTGTTTAACAATATTTAACAATATTTCGACAGGATGTCTGTCTTCAAGTTATTTTTGAAAAATGTACACAATTATAAAAAAAAACATACAACAAATGTAAGTCTTTCGTAACAGTTTATTATTATTTTATTTTCTTTGATTTCTGACGTTTACACATTTCTTTCACTTTCCACTGACAAAAAAATTATATTACATTATTATTATTATTATTATTATTATTATTATTATTATTATTAATACACTGTAGATTAAGTGATAGCATGTCTCTTTAATATTCCAGTATTCGTCTTACTGTTGTTATTTATTTATGTATAGACAATGTAAATTTGAGCTTGAGATATTTCATCTGTCACTTATTATTATTATTATTATTATTATTATTATTATTATTATTAACATATTACCCGTCAAAAATGACACAGTTATTTACGTACCGATCGATACTTCTGTTTAGGAACAGAGTGTTGTATCTGTGCGCTTTGCGAAAAGTGTTCCGAACAAGTCAGTCTTCTCACAAACAAATCGGTATTAAGCAACTGATGTTGTTACATTTTCAAGATATATTTATATGAGCAATATGACGCGTGAGTTCCAACGTATAAGATCTAACCGGGCGAGCAAGAACTGAGCATTGCTAAAAAGGCCTGTATGAGATATTCCTAGACATAGGCAGTGGAATTAGAATAGTTTACTTCTCGTATATTAAATAATGTGTTCAGTCCGGAAGGTTACCCGGATCAGCATACACCTGATGAAGACAGAACGACCGAAACGTTGTGATAACAATAAATATCAGGACAATAGTCCGAATGCAAATATCATAAATAAATAAAATCTCTTCTTCTTCTCTCACACACACACACACACACACATATATATATATATATATATATATATATATATATATATATATATATATATCACATATCTGTGTATCCATTTATTTATATGCTTCTTCTCTCTCCCCTATATATATATATATATATATATATATATATATATATATATATATATTCTATAAACTCTTTTAACCAGAATTTAAACTATCGTTCGTCTACGAAAACTCTTCTCAAAATTATTTGTTTTTATACAAAATTTCCGACGAACCAGACAAGTTCGAACTCGATTGTCCGATTTATCACTCCGAACTGTTATCCAGTGCCTCACCCGACATTCACTTGCGATATATATATATGTATATATATATATATATATAATAGCGTATAGTGTTGGTGGTAATAAAAGAGTGACGATATAAAAATACTAACATTTATACAAAGAAAAAAAATATTCGCAGTATATATATATATATATATATATATATATATATATATACACGCGCGCACACACACGCACACGCGCACGCGCGCGCACACACACGCACACGCGCGCGCTGTGTGTGTAACAGCAAAACTGTCCAAATCGTGTAATAGCAAAATTCTCCAATTGTTAGATTAAGTTTTAACCGTTGCATCTTAGAAATGATTTAAAATATCTTACTGCAATTCGCCGAGGTTTTTACAACACTATTGGACTCTACTTTGAACAATAAGTTGAAATGATGATCCCTCTTCCTGTTGTGACCTCCTGATCCACTTTTCTTCTCTGCTGTTCCCTCTTTTTTAAATTTATTCACCGTTCTCTTCGTGGTTCTTGAATGGAAGCCAGAGTATGAATGTTAGTACCATTACTGAAGGCCTGAATGGTCTTTTTCGTCTCATCATTACTCAGTTGGGAAGACATAGTGGGGCTGACACAAAATGATTTTTAACCTGTTCTCTTTCTAACTGAATAATTCAAAGGGTTTTTGGTGATTCTTACGGCAAATTGTGTCAAGATGGCTGAACGTCAAAAAAAAAAAAAAAAAAAAAAAAGAAACACAATTAGTTTAGTGGTTTTTAGATTTTAAATATTTTGTGGGATGGACAATCATCCCATAATGTTACATGATTTGCACAATTTGCTGTAACACCACGTATATATATATTCTCTTGGAAACCACTGAAACTCTTGGAAAATATATATATATATATATATATATATATATATATATATATATATATATATATATATATATATATATATAAAAAAGTTCGTGTGTATGTAATCCAAGTGAATCTTATAATATAAAATATTAAACTGATGTCTGGTCTTCCTGTTCCCTCTCACTATTTTGATGTTTTTTTCTTTTTTCTCGCTCCCTCTCCCTCTTAAATGCTTTTTCCTGATTTGCGGTTTGTTCCTCTGTTTTCCTCTCTTTTTTTCTTCCTTCTCATATATATATATATATATATATATATATATATATATATATATATATATATATATATATTGATAATAACTTGCTTTTGGTCTGTTAGGTTTTATCATGCAAACAATTTTGGGGATCATATTTTTTTAATTTTAAAATTTTCGGTTAGATTCAGGCCAGAGAAACATATATTTTCGATTATTGGGCTTGGGAAACCAATTTTCCATAACAAAATGTTTTAAGTGAAAGATTTTATACATTCTAAATGGCAGGAATACAAACTGCTCGGTCAATGAATGCCGAATGTTTCCTTATAATGAAACGGCTAACATTACCAATATCCCATTTACCTGCGTAAATTAATATTTCATTATTTATCTTTTTTTAAATTGTCCTTTATCATTCTATTGGAATGCTTTTCATTTACTGATTTACTGTAGCAATTTTTATTCCTTCTCAGAAATCTTTAACAGTTGTGGGTAGGTTTGCCTAACACCCGGTTCACACTCCTCCCCGTTCTTTTGAACAGGAGTAGAGGTTTATCTCTTGTTTCTTGCTTAGGATCGGGTTTCTGGTTCTTTGTAAATTCTTCTTCAGCTCTGTACTCCTCCTAACGTCAAAGTTTGAACTATTCACTATCAATTTATTTCATT
This sequence comes from Acanthosepion pharaonis, assembly GCA_903632075.3. Lineage (NCBI taxonomy): Eukaryota > Metazoa > Mollusca > Cephalopoda > Sepiida > Sepiidae > Acanthosepion > Acanthosepion pharaonis. Next base: position 387,960 of record CAHIKZ030004870.1, on the reverse strand, counting down.
TTGTTTTTTATCTCCTCCACCAGTAGGAGGAGTAGATAGGTTTATGCGGTTCACACACCTTCCCGGTCATTTGAACAGGAGTAGAGGTTTATCCATTGTAATAGGAGTAGATAGGTTTGCCTATCGTCCGGATTAAACTGCTCCCCGGTCATTTGACAGAAGTATAGGTTTATCCATTGTAAGGATTAGATAGGTTCGCTTATCGTCCGGATTACACTACTTCCGGGTCATTTGAATAGGAGTAGAGGTTTATCCATTGTAATAGGAGTAGATAGGTTCGCCTATCGTTCGGATTAAACTACTCCACGGTCATTTGAACAGCAGTAGAGATTTATGCCTTGTTTCCTGTTTAGGATTGGGTTTCCTTTTCCTTTTAAGAATTTCTCATTCTCTTTCACTCCCAGTAGTTCGTTGTATCATAGTGGCTTTATCGCCTTTCTTGGCGGTGAATTAATTTTTTTTTTTCAAAAAAATCTGTTTAAATCTTCTTTCTCATTCTCACATATCTCTCCTTCAATGATGGAGCCAAAATTTCTATCAGCTGGAGAGGCTGGGTCCCTTAATTTGGTATCATCGAAACCTTTGTTGCCTTGTGACACGTGAAGACGCATTGAAGTGTAGAAATATAGTTTTTAGCTTAGCGCTTTATGTTTGTGACCAGTATTACACACAAAAAAAAAAAATGTTTCGTCTTAGAATTTACAATAGTTTTCTGCATCTATCTAGACACCATTATCAACTTGGAAAAAACTTATAATTCTATAGCCTACACTACTCTCAGAAAACATCGTCCTAACTGTCTCTTGTTGTCTTCTAAATCTCATTAGCATCGCATTTCGAGAGAAGGGCCCAACCACTAGCCAATACATCACGTCAAGCCAATGTAGCTCTACATTCATTAATAAAAATTATTGTTGACAAATTAATTTCCATGTACTGTTTTGTTTAAGTTACACCAATGCAACACAAATATTTTCTTGCTAGATCATTCATTTTTCTTGCTGATTACACATTTGATTTGTAAATTATTCTTAAGAAACGTTTTCAGTTTCTTTATTAATTGTCCTGGGATCTCTGTTCAACTTTTTCGCAATTTCGTCAATTTATATTCCCATCATTCAATATCCTTACCATATTTTATTTCGCTTTTTAGCTTCTCTCTTTCTTTTCACACGTAAAAATATCATTTTGCTTAAAATTTTAAAAAATATATATACAAAAACCTATTATATATATTTACCTACCATACGTTGAATTGTTTTATAATATCGTATTATTGTAAATATTTTTAATCAAAACAGATTTTATTTCTAGTAAAAACAGTTTATTACAAGCTGAAATTCACATGGTTTATTTATCAGAAATATATGAGTTTATCCTACAAATATGGCACACACACACGTATGTGCTTGAATGTGCAGCTGTAAATGTGTGTGTATTCATGTGCATGTGTGTGCGTTCGTGCCTCTGTGTATATGTGTTAAAGGTAGACTGATGTTTAAAATCTCCTTTGAAAACCTTGAAAAACGTTCCATTTCCGGGTCTTCACAAGATCGTTGGCATTACTGACAGTTTCACGATGCGATTCGATCTTTTCATCGTGAAACACTCGTAGCTAAGGGATTTACAATGTGCCTTTCCCAGATATTAAGCACTTTAAAAGAAACGACAACAAATTGTATCTGCTATTTCACTTGCAAATATCATATCTATCTAGCGTTTTATACATCTAGATTATCATTAATGGGCATTCCCACAATTTGTATCTCTCGTTTTAATTTAGGATGAAGTCTTTTACCACTCTTCACTATTCTTGGTTTTGACGTTCATTTCAAGGTCCTTAAGTTTTTAATTCTTCTAGCAGAATTCTTGGAGACCATTTCAAACAATCCAATAACGATGGCGACATATATTATTATTATAACTATGATTTCGTTATTGAAATCATTGTTATTTATATTCGCTTTCATATTCGTAATATCGTACAGATCTAAATTGAAATCAAGTGACAAGTTTTCTCACTACAGTAACACTCTTACCAGATGTCGTGATTATCGTTGGAGTTTGTCAGCAAGGCTATATTTAAATCTATATTCCTCACTATTCTTGCAGACTCTAGCAATGCTGCGGTCTGGACAATTCCACACCGAATTCTTATTTGAACTTCTAATTCATTCTCGATTCTATAGCGTTGTTGAGACAATTCCTAATGTAGCAGTTATGATGCGCACGGTGCAAATATTTATGTCCTACAGTTTTCTCAGTTCCCGGGTGAGATTTTGTTTCACCTTGTGGTCCGCCAGCACCTCCCCATCTAGGATCCGGCAGATCATGTTTTTTGTCTTTTTTACTCAACTATCAGATCTGACTGTCTCGTTAGGATGTAACGATCAATTTGAATAACAACGTCAAAAACTTTCTTATTCTTTTTAGAGTTTCTAACGTCGGAAATGGCTTCATGACATTTTTCCACTGAACATTTTTATAAACAAAAACAAAAAGAAAAAACTAAAGTCACACTCATTTTAACTAGATAAAGCTCTTCGTAAACGGTGAGCTGTAATTATTATTATTATTATTATTATTATTATTATTATTATTATATCCTTTGATTTCTGTTGTATACACCTTTCCTTTCGGGTCCCAACAAGAGACCTAAGGCCAGAAATGTTTTCATGACATTTTCCACTGATTATTTTTGTAAAAAAAAAGAAAGAAAAAAAAAACAGACAACATAAGATCACACATATTTTAAAAGTATAAAGCTCTTCATAAGGTGTGTGCTGTATTTGTGAGAACATTTTTTTTTGTATTTCTTTAAGGCTTGGGCTATAAATGATCCCTTCTATGAGTCTATCGGCACCTTTTCTAACCAATCCAAAGGCTGCTATTACAACTGGAATTATCGATGTCTTCATGTGCCACATTTATGAGGTTTCTACTTCAAGATCCTAGAATTTTGATAGGTTTTTGAAGATTTTCAAAGATCCATTACAATCCGCAGGGACTGTCATGTCAATAAAAAAAAAAGCACAATATGTTCTTGTGGTCTTTGAGCTCGATATCTGAGAGATTAACTATGATTGTTCTGTCTGAGTGCATTGTAAAGTCCCATTGTTATAGGTCGCATCTTTGTAACCGAGTCCGAATGGTATTCTTACCAATTTCTTGCAGTTTCCTTCGCGTAAAAGTTGCAGATTTTCCAGTGCAGATATTGACACACTCAGTCATGCGAGTAATTTTCATTATTATTATTATTATTATTATTATTATTATTATTATTATTACCCATTGAGTGTTCTAACTAGCAGTAACCGGTGGCTTATATTGCAGTTCAAGTTACAGCAACACTCTCCTCATTATTCCAGCACCTTCCTCAGTATTCTATCTTTAGCATCACGTTTGTTTGGATTTTCTTGATTCTACCATGGATATCCAGTTCTTTCACACTTTTCGTTAAATTACTATTTTACTTTTCTTTTTTGTTCGGACTGTTCCCGGGGCTCCATATACTATTGGCACTCTCGCTATTTTCATGTTCCAGAGATTCTTCACTTGTCTGGCGCGATCTAAATAATTAACCAGCTTTTTTAGTTCTTTTTAAATTGCAACGAAATCCACTCACATGTTTATACTTACTTTTTATTTTTGTGTTTTTCTCCTTGTAAATTAGATTTGGTCTCCAGTCCTGAATTGGTCAATGGGTTTGAATCCCTAAATTCCAGTGAATTATTATTATTATTATTTTCTTTGATTTCTGACGTTTACACATTTCTTTCCGGGTCCCGCCCAGGGACCTAAGGTGAGAAATGGCATCATGACACTTTCCACTGACAAAAAAAAAAAAAAAAATTACATAGATAAAACCCTTCGTAAAGTGTGGGCTGTACTTTTGAGAACAATTTTTTGTATCTCCTTGAGGCATGGACTTCCAGGAATCCCTTCAATTAGTCTACTGCAATCTTTTTCAACCAGTCCTAGGGCTCCAACTACAACAGGGATTGTTGATGTTCCCATATGCCACATTTTCGAGATTTCTATTTCAAAGTCCTTGTATTTTGACAGCTTTTTGAATATCTTCAAAGATACATTGCAGTCCGCAGGGACTGCTATATCAATAAGGAGGCACTTGTTTTTGTTTGTGGTCTTTAATAACAATATCTGGGCGGTTGGCTTTGGTTGTTCTGTCAGTGTGTATTGTGTAGTCCCATAGAATTGTAACAGGTCCTATTTACGTAACCGGGTCTGGGTGGTGTTCATACCATTTTCTTTCAGTTTCTTTCCCGTAGAAGTTGCAGATTTTCTAGTGCAGGTATTGGCCCACTCTGTCATGCCGGGTTTTATATTCAGTGGGTGCCAAGATGATCAATCGTTTCTGGATATTTATCACAGAATCTGCATTTTGGGCTGACACAATATTTTAGTATATGTGCTTGATAATTCCTAGTTAGCAAGCATTGGTCCTTTGCAGCAAGGATAAAACCTTCAGTTTCCGCTTTCAACCCTGCACTACGTAGCCACTGCTGGGTACGGGTTTTGTCTACGTCAGCTTGTTTGGTACGGGCAGAATATTGGCTTGAAACGGTTTAATTATTATTACTATTATTATTATTATTATTATTATTATTTATGTACCCATGCCGTAAAAATGGCGCCAATTGTTAGAAAGTTTAAATAGTGAGATGCAATGAAGTAAATATCTTGAAACAATGAATTTAGATTCAATGAAGCGGAAATAAAGAATCCACAACCAAAATAAAGACCAACGAAGCGTTTAATTAAGCCGTTCCCTTTATATTCTTTAGATGTTCAATGTTATCTATGATTCATTGATTGCTCCTGATACTGTATAAATCGCTTTTTGCTCAATATATTTTCATGTTAAAAAATGTATGTTTAATATAACGATGAAATGGTAATATCTCTTGGAAGAAAAAGATTAGCAACTGCACAATAAAGACTGCGATGACATAGCCTATTTCAAGATCAAGTCGAAGCAAGACGATCACTTGACAGACAAAGGTATTGCCTCACATGAAAGGCTTAAACAAATAAGACTGCAATATAAGAAATGTATGAGTGAAGCAACTGCTTAATTAACAGTTCATTTTGCCCGGAAACTAATTGTGTCCAAATGCAAATAAATTATTTGCATAGTTTATTTAAACAATTAAGAGAAATAATCACTCATAAATTTACTAAATTAAATTGATTTAGATCTCTTCTCATTACAGATGGGACAGGAAATATATAAATATATGCACATTGATAATTATTATATGGTTTGATTATTATTATTATTATTATTATTATTATTCCGAGTCCTTTTTTTTTTCTTTTTTTAATGCCCTGGTTTGCCATTTCTTTCTGCGTTAGACCAGTTGCCATCCAAGGCTATAGAACCCAGTCTGTCCTGCTATTTACCCATAGCTAGTGGGGAGAAGAAGCGGATTCATACCTTTCCCAAGCATGTAAGTGAATGTAATGGATTCGACTGGAATTCGAACTCGGCAAATTTACTCATTTAAATTGATTTAGATCTCTTCTCATTAAAGATGGGACAGGAAATATATAAATATATACACATTGATAATTATTATATGGTTTGATTATTATTATTATTATTATTATTATTACTCAGAGTCCTTTTCTTGTTTTCTTTTCTTTTCTAATGCCCTGCTTTGTTCATTGATAGAGTCAAATCCATCCCTTGGACTATGAGTGTGTGATGGCTTTATTTGATGGACAGATTTCTCCGTCATATGTGAGCAGTGCCGTGGAGAACAATCTTCTGGACATCTTTAATCTTGATATTGCTAGGGATTTTGCTGATGTTTTTTCTATTCTTTTTCCTGACCAAACAGAGAGCACTTATTAACACTGCTATTATTGTCGTTTTCACCCCCCCCCCCGACATACTTCCAAATTTTTATTTCTGAATCTTTAGATTTCGAGAGTTTCTCTGCAGTTTTCCGGAAGGTGTTTCTTTTGTTGATGTTTACTTGTCGATAACGAAATAAGTTCCTTCCTTGTTGTTCTTCACAACTCTATCAGTTCCACTGGCCTTTAATTTCTTTATCAATTTCAATTGGCCTGTCCCAGAGAAGAGTAGCTTCATCGTTTCCTCTGACAGCTGACGGATCATGTTCATTGTATTAGTCTTTGACTTTGACGTTATAGTGCTTAGACTTTGCTCTTCTTTTATTGTGCTTTTGTAATCATTCTATTTTGGTCAATTCTGGTCATCCAGAAACTAGATGGTCTCTTATTTCTTGTTTGCTGAATATCCTGCACACGGAGTTGGTGATGCCTTTCAAAACCTTCTTTCAATAATAATTACTTTTAATACACTTGTTGCGAACAGTAATAAATTCTTCAATCTTAGTTTTATTATTATTATTATTTTCTTTGATTTCTGGCTTTTACACATTTCTTTCCGGGTCCCGCCCAGGGACCTAAGGTTAGAAATGGCATCATGACACTTTCCACCGACAAAAAAAAAAAAAAAAAAAAAAACATAGATAAAACCCTTCGTAAAGTGTGGGCTGTACTTTTGAGAACAATTTTTTGTATCTCCTTGAGGCATGAACTTCCAGGAATCCCTTCAATTAGTCTACTGCAATCTTTTCCAACCAGTCCTAGGGCTCCAACTACAACAGGATTGTTGATGGTCCCATAATGCCACATTTTGAGATTTCTATTTCAAAAGTCCTTGTATTTTGACAGCTTTTTGAATATCTTCAAAGATACATTGCAGGGACTGCCATATCAATAAGGAGGCACTTGTTTTTGTTTGTGGTCTTTAATATCAATATCTGGGCGGTTGGCTTTTGATTGTTCTGTCAGTGTGTATTGTGTAGTCCCATAGAATTGTAACAGGTCCTATCTCCGTAACCGGGTCTGGGTGGTGTTCATACCATTTATTATTATTATAATTATTATTATTATTATTATTCCTTCCGGGTCCAGAGACCTAAGGTGAGAAATGGTTTCATGATATTTTCCACTGGTCATATTTGTAAGAAACAAAAAATAAAAATAAGATCATGCACATTTTACATAGATAAAGCTCTTCGTAATGTATGGACTGTACCAATGAGTACAGATGTTTTATTGCTTTAAGGCATGGTCTGCCAGGAATCCCTTCTATGAGTCTAACGGAACCTTTTTCCAATCAATCCGAGGGTTCTAGCTACAACTGAAATCATTGATGCCCTCATATGCCATATTCTTAAGACTTCCACTTCAAGATTCTTCTATTTTGATAGTTTTTTAAATGTCTTCAAAGATACATTAAAATCTGCAGTGTCTGTCATGTCAATAAGAACAGCACATTCTGTTTTTATGTTCTTTGATCACTGTCTGGGCAATTAGCTTTGATTGTTCGGTCTGTGTGTATAGTAACGTCCAATATGATTGTTAGAGGTCTTATATCAGTAACCGGGTCTGGATCAGGTTTATACTAGTTTCTTCCAGTTTTCTTCCAGCAAAAGTTGCAGATTTTCCTGTGCAGATATTGGCCCACTTTATCATGCCGAGTTTTATATTCTGTGGGTGCTAACACCATACAAGATGGTCAATTGTTTCTGGATATTTATTACAGAATCTGCATTTGGAATTAACACAATTTTTCAGTATGTGTGCTTGGTAATTTCTAGTTAGTAAACATTGGCCCTGTGCTGCAAGAATTAAGCCTTTCGTTATTATTATTATTATTATTATTATTATTGTTTTTGTTGTTGTGGTTTTATTTCCTTTGGTTTCTGGTGTATACTAATTTCTTTCCGGGTCCCAACCAGAGACCTAAGGTCAAAAATAGAATCATTTTCCACTGAGTAGTTTTGAAAAAAAATCGCACTTATTTTACATAGATAAAGTCCTTCGTAAGGAGTGGCCTATACTTGTGCGTACAATTTTTTGTATTTCTTTAAGGCATGGGTTACAAGGGATTCCTTCAATG
>CAHIKZ030004870.1:365000-367500 GCA_903632075.3 Acanthosepion pharaonis | reverse complement strand
CGGTGTTTGTTCTAAGATGCCTTTCATTGTATTTCTACTTTATATATATATATATATATATATATATATATATATATATATATATGTGTGTGTGTGTGTGTGTGTACACATATATATATATATATAATTATATATATGCATCCACATGCGCGTGTGTGTGTGCACACATATATGCATTACATATATATAGATAGATAGATAGATAGATAGATAGATGAATAGATAGTTAATAGTGAACAGACGCAATCGTCGACAGTCTGTTTCATTGCATCTAATCGTCAAACAGACTGTCGCATCTAAGTGTTGACTTCTATGTTCACTTTATATTTACACATGCTCTATCTCTGATATTGAGCACTTTATCCCATAAATATTGCATATATATATATATATATATATATATATATATATATATATATATATATAGAAGCAAAATATAATACATCACCGGAGAACTCGGTAATAAGTTTATTTCGACAGATATTTTTTTTGTATTTGCCTCATCAGACCGAAATTACAAAATGGTTTAAATTTATGCAGACAATTTATTAAAAATTATTTTAAAATTAAATCACAAGAGATAAGAAAGTAAATGTTTAAATTACTTGACCAAGAAAATTTTTTTCCTGGGGATTTACATTATTGAAGAGAGATGAGCGAGGCAAAGAAAATGGAAAAGCAAGGTGTCAACCATTTTTAACACCCTAAACATCTTTAATAAGAGATCAAACCAATTCCTAATACTCGAACTTCGCCACCAATAATGAACTCGTCTGAAACAACAATTTTCGCCCCCAATCTAATAAAAGCAGACAATTTAACAGAAAAAGTAAAGAAAATATCCCTTCCCAAATGACGATAATCAACCATGATCGAAAAACCTTGGAGAAAATGAATTTAGGGTTCCTCCTCCTGGTGGACCCTAACAGGTTACATATATATATATATATATATATATATATATATATATATATATATATATATATATAACCTGTGTGCGTTTGTGTGTTTGTGTGTGTAGGAAAAAGAAGTTGAAAATGCCGCTGGAGTCTTTAAGAAGATTTATCTAGAGTAATTTTACTGGTTTCACAGTTCCATGATTTTCAAGAGTTAAATTGAGATGGAGAGACGTATGGATATGCCATGATATGTCTCGCATCTAACTGGACTTGAAGAATTCCTTCCGTTGAAAAAGAAATTTGGTTCTGAATGCTATCTAAATTAAAATGCAATATGAACGAATTAAAAAAACAAAAGACGACTCATATTGCATTTAAATTTCTTCACAAAATTTTATAACAAGTTGATTGGAAAGCAAAAAGTCGGACGAGAGTTCCACAAGCGAGAAGTGCGAGAAACTGTTTGAGAAGAATTTACTGTTACATGTCACCATTTCAAGTGTAAAATGATGAAACCTAACTACCAGTCTGGCGCTTAGATTCGTACGGTCGAGGAAGCACAGAGGAAAGCTCATCAAAACGATTACCATGAAAATATTTATAGAATAGGCCAACGGACAGTTCAAGGGTTTTGTGGGGTCCCACCAAATCTATACGCCCTCCCCAACTTTACTATATCTCAATTTTCAGAAGGTAATATTCTCATAAAATATAAACTTTATTGTAGCCTAATTATGTACAATAACTGATCATATGCAAAATAGGTAATAAATTCAACTAGTAAAATTGAAAATAAATACAATGTATCTAAATAGAAATTAGCAATATATCTTAATAGATCATTCTATCTTAAATAAATCAACAATGCTTTACGGCAATTTTAACATCAGCTTGAGATTTTGTTTTTTTTTTTGTTGGTTTTTTTTATAGAAAGTTGAATAATTTTAACACATTTAACAGTACGGCTAAAAAATAATGAATTTTATATAATGTTTTTTGTTTCTAGACTTAGCGGGAACAAAACACAGACGAAAAAAAAAAAAAAGAACGACGAAAAAGAAAAAAAGAACGACGTCAAAATCCGCGAAAATTTTTCATTCTTTTATAGTCAGTTGTACTTGTGTAATTTCTAACATATATAAATGTAGGTAGAAAAAGCAGATGTTAATAAGATAGCGAGGGGTCACAAAGCACTGCTTTAAATACCAATCAGGACCCCACCCAGGTCGGCGACCATGGAAAAGGTACAGGGAAGTTACTTTATATTAGTATAATAATAACAGAAAATCATAGATGCTTTAAATATGTTTTAACCTTAAATTCAGAGGCGATATAATTGATAATTAACACAAAATCTATTAAAAAAAAATATGCCTGTTTTCATTAAATTTGCCGGTGGCAGCGTAAATGTTCGTCTATATTGGTAAATAAGTTTTTCTGCACTTGACAATTAATAAGTTGACATATTCCTTTTCAAATGTTGTCTTAAACGCAAAATGGAGATTTTATCAATAATAATAAGAAGAACAGACAAAAAAACTGAAAAATAATTAACAAAAAATAAAACACAACATTTATCCACTGATAATGAGATACTTAAC
>CAHIKZ030004870.1:335000-352500 GCA_903632075.3 Acanthosepion pharaonis | reverse complement strand
TCATTTTTTAAAATATCGCCCAAAAAGACAGTCAGGTCGAAAACAAGGTCGAGTATTTTAACTGACCTCCTGATTTTTAAAGTTACACACACACACACACACACACACATTGTGTATTTAGGAATCAATCCTTCTTTTATACGATTGACAAGTTACTGTAATTTTCTGAACATAAATTATGTATAAATTGACAGAATTCACTGTAGGTCTAACGTGTTCGGCAATACTTTTAACCATTTGTCAAGGAGGATTTCATTCTTACTTTTAACTGATTGTATGGATATATTTATTTATGTATCTCTAGAGTTAATACTACTCAATAGCATCAACTATGAACACGGCCAGAATGTGATGACCGTATTTGGAAAATAAAACATTCCTATAACTCTAGATACATACATAAAAAATTCATTCAAATTTAACCGCAGTACCTTGCCAGTCGTTTTTAATGAAACTTGCATATATATATATATATATATATATATATATACATATAATATTTATTTAAAAATTATAACAAAAGCATGCCATAACAGCACTACAAAAATAGCCATTTTGTTTCAACACTTCTCTTTATTTTGCAATCAACAGCATCATTTGACAAGACACCCGAAGTGTTGAAACAAAATGGATATTTTTGTAGTGATTTTGTAACATACTTATGTTAAAATTTAAAATAAATATTATTCGCTCTACTTTGTATTGAGCACCTTTTTAAAAATAGTGATTTTGGTTATCTAAATTTTATTCCATCTGTACTTACCCTGTATTCGGAAACATATGTATATATGTATATATATATATATAACTATTTATTTAAAAATTATCACATAAATATGTTATAGAATCACTACAAAATTAACCATTTTGTTTCAACACCTCCTGTGTCTTATCAAGTGATGATGTTGAACCGTATACACAATCATATACTTGATATATATATATATATATATATATATATATATATATATATATATATATCAATAAGATTGGGGAAAATGTATACCAAAGAGGATAAGAGAAACGCGTCACACGAAAACTTTTTGTAATACACACACACACACATATATGTATAATTATTATTTTTTATGTGTAGTAGTAGTAGCCGTAATATTAGCAGTAGTATTACGATAAACCTTATTTTAGTTGATAGACCTATTTGAATTGCTATCCTTGTAATCACTAAAATACTGTTTATAACAAAACAAGAAATAATGTCGGATACAAATTCAATTAAAAGAATATATATACATATATATATATATATATATATATATATATATATATATATATATATATATGCAGATAGATTGATAGATAGATGCAATGCATTTGTATTCTTATATAAGGATATATCAATTTTAATAGCAACTGAAAGATTGCAGGAATAGTACATCAACTTTAGTTTTGAAATTACGTCGAACAGATGGGAAGTCCTTTTTTCTTCTCTTGTCCTTGACATGGAATTTGAAGGCTATGTCACCAGAATTGTTTCGAAGTTCATGTAAAAAAAATACTTTGTTCTTTCTCGTGAATTGTGGAAAATATAAAAGAAAAACTGAGTCAGACCAAATGATTTATGTTAGCCTGAAGAACAACACTCCCCTCAGACACACACACACACACACACACATGTATATGTGTGTGTGTGTGTGTGTGTGTGTGAAAAGTGTGTGTATATAAAATGTATATATATATATATATATATATATATATATATATATATAATTATTTCTATATTATATGCGCGGTACATATTAGAAAGCGCTCAATATCAGAGATAGAGCTAACATATATATATATATATATATATATATATATATATATATATATATTTGTCTGGTGATCGCAAAGCGTGAAACCCAGGATTACAGACTCAAGTCTATACAACTGATTATGTTAGCTCTATCACTGATATTGATCGGTTTCCAGTATGTACCGCGCATACATAATATATATAGAAATTATACTACATATATATATATATATATATAATTAATACAAGTAAAATGTTTCTCACTTAGCTCATTGATGCTACCCTCTGCATTCTGATTCCAGAGTTTCGTAGAAGGGCTCTACGGGAATCACTCTATCCACTCGTCAGGGGATATCAGCCTTTGACTGTTTATATTTCTCATTTTTCTTTCATATATGTATTTTTCATTGGTGAAGTTTTGATTTCTTTTTTTTTTTCGATGCATTTATGTGTGTCTGTGTGCACGTGTGTGTGTGTGTATTTGTGTTTGTGATTTTCAGTAGGTGCTTTCATTCTCTGACCTTGTGCCAGATTTGGTCGTATTCTATCAATAAATAGTGATTAACGGGCAACGACAAATTCTTTTTTAGTCTGTGTGTGTGTGTGCGTGTATCATTTTAAAAAATCTATTAGGATTTTGGAGCCCATTTTTTTTTTATTTTAATTTAAAATTTTACTTTTTACGTATTTATTTATTGCTTTATTTATTGATTCATTTTGGTTGGGGTAAACTTTGGTCTTCGAAATGCCCAACTCGAATTCTCTAAGGACGAATGCAGACCTTTACACAAGACACAGTTCCTATTTTTCCCACAAAGAAATTTATTTCAAACATCATCCTCTTCATATCAAGTTGTATTTTTTTTAAATATTTGCTTTAAAGGTGTGTAAGAACAAATACCAAATGAATATGTACACCACTGACAAATATATTTGTTAAATCTGATTTCGAGTTCTTACTTATTTATATTTACGTCTTCTAGAATTTATTGCTTGATTCTCATTTTAATACAATGATTATTAATGTAAACTGGCCGTTTATTTCATAGGCAACACTCGAAAAATCCTCTTTTTCCGTTAGAGAATTATAGCTTGTTCTTATTAACTTAGAAAAAAAAAGCATCCAGATAAATTTATTTTAGACGTACAGTTTTACGAGAAAATGTTTCAAAGCATCAAATTGTAAATCTTTCTTTAAACAAAAAAAAAGGAAACTATTATTGTAAATAATAACAACAATGCCACTTACATTGTAACAAATCACCCAAAGGGTGAACCTTACTGTAAAAATAAAAAAAAAATACTGACAGATATATAAAAGTTAAGCGAGTGAGTCGGCTGAAAAGTTCATAGGTTGACCAAGATGTGAGTAGATTCACCAGCTGGTTGACTAAAAGACATACAAGTGTACCATAATACAACAGTTAGTCGGCTAGCTATTGTATTCTGGTAAATTTACGTGGCACACGCCGGGGAAATTTCAAAAGGCGGAGGGCATATTGAGCACTTCTGAAATCGGTCCGATAATAAACACCTAAATTGTTCAAATTCATTGAGCGAGACTTAATAGATTTCAAGATAATTCCTTTTAAAATCATCTCAAATTTTGGGGACACCCTGTATAACAACTTCAAAACAAAATCTGTACAATAAAACGAAAAAAAAAATTATATCTTAAATAATCTACTTTTATATTTGTTATGGGATCTTACCCATAATAATAATAATAGACTATTCCATACTTAATAAATACTGCGCCTCAGTAGTAGTTTAAGTCGAGTCAAGAGTCGAGTCAGAGACAGTCCGAAACAGAGTCGCGTTCAGACAATTACTGCAAGCCATTGGAATAGTGATACTGGTCGAGACTACATTGTTCTCTCTACTAAACCTGATTGTTCATACTAAGACTTCTACTTCTCTGTATATATTCCTGTTTGTAATATATCTGTGTTATTCCATACCTGTGTTCGCGTTCTTTTTTATTGGTTCTACCTTGGACTATCACCGTGGTACAAGAAACCGGACCATAACAATATTTAATCTGCACATGTCAAGTAGCAAGTAACATTTTTTTATCAAAATACTTACATAGATAACCCTTGATATCACAGGCAATAGTTTACAAATCTGTAAAATTTTCATTCACTTGAATCCTATAATTTATAGTGACTCAGCAAATTTTGAACCTAAAAAATAGCGGGAAAAGCAATAACCACGGTCGGATTTTAAGCACCAACTCAATGAAAAGGGTTATAATAAACGGCGAAAAATGTGACACTGAAATCCAAAGTTGCGTTAGAATAAAAAAAGATGCCCCCCCCCCCAAAAAGGCTAAGTACTAAGAAACTGGAAAAAATTCATTAGAAATAAAGAAAAGAGTGCTGAATGAAGAGGAAACCTGAAGCAACAGAAATTTGGTTCTACCGAAGGATGCTGAGCATATCATGGATGGAACACGTGAACAAAGAGTATAATTTAAGGAAAATGGCAATAAAAAAATCACTTGTAGACAGTTGAAAGAGTTGAAATCTAACACTCACAGGACACATTAAAGGCAAGATAGAAAACAAAGAGGAACATTACTAACGAACTACGTCCTGGGTTTGACGATAAACTACACCCGGCAGCAAGGACTCTAGAGTGTGGAACCACCTCTTAGTTGCTGTTGCTGCTCTGTCTACTCTGATCCGGGCTGGTAGCACCTGTTAATCTCCCAGTTATATGCAAATAGTTAACTCCCAAATTGGGATCAAAACACGATGGAAGTAAAAAAAAAAATACATATTTATAGCAAAAGTACCAGCAATACATTTTCATTCTTAAAAAAAATTACAATGTATTGAAAAAAATTACAAGTAATGTATTTTTTGCAAAAGAAATTGCTCCCAAGAAAATTAAATTTCAGCATTAAATGACCCATAAGGTGTTGATATGCCGCTAAACAGAGAAACCTAACGAACTTGTGTTAGCAGAACAGGGGCTGGGTGGGATAGTAAAAAGACAAATATTATTTAGAGGATAGACGGATGTGGAGAGTCATGATCGCCCTTGTCTTGAAGAAATACGACAAATAAAAAAGAAGATAAAATAGGCAAGGTTTCGACTTCTCGCTGTCTTTGAGAATTTAAAGCTACTCTGTCAACTTCCTGTTTCGTCTTCAACCATTTTTGCATTCACGAATTGTTCTTTTGTTAGGAAAACATTTTGATGATTAAGAACCAAAATTACCATTTTAGAATCTAGAAAAAAAGTTTTAGCCCTTATTCGTATGTTGCGGATTGGAACTCGGGAAGAAAGGTCAATTTTGTGATAATAACAACAAAGATGAGGACAATAGTCCAAATATAAAAAGTGTAAATAATGATAACTCTTCATCCCAGAAATTCTGACAAATTAAATTAAGCTTATATTAAAATATTAGGAATTTTATTTTTAATTGTAATTAAAATAATAAATATAATTAAAATTAAATTAACATAAATTTTTTTTTTAAAAAGCGATACAATTTTGACTAATTGGCGTTTTTTACGCCTACTTTTCGAGATTTTACGGAACAAAACTGATGCAAATGGTACTTTGCAAGAATTTTTTAGACTTTTGTTTTTACGACATTTAAATGTAATATATTTTTTGTTAAATGGCTGTATCTATTCCATTGATGAATTTAGATAAAAAAGTAAAACTTATGTTAGCCGATGCGTTTCGCCCTGTGAGGGAGCATTGTTTTTGTTTTGGAATATTTTATCGGCCTTTTGTTTCCCATTAAATATAAAATAATTAGAATACTGGAGAAGTTTGAAAATGTTTTCAATGTATTTCTCCTCTTCGTGTAAATAATCCGAACTGCATATTCTTAGTGCTCTTAGATAGAATCCGATGATTATGACGGATTTCATTTTGTTGTTATGATGAAAATAGAAATTTATTAGGTCGTTTTTATCGGTTGATTTATGGTGGACTCTAAGTTTTAAACTGTTGCAACTTGATATCTAGGAACGGTAAGGAATTGTGTTCTTCCATTTCGTATGTAAATTCCATTGTGTGTTCGCCTTTGTTTAGTTCATCTACTAGGTCAGGTAAATCAGTATCTCGAGGATATATTAGTAGAGCTTCATCAATATAACGGAAGTATGTTACAATTACTTAAAAAAATGATAGAAAGAAAAAGAAAAAAACTCTAGATAAAAACAAATTCTAAAATTCCCAGCATCCCTCTGTCATGCGCATGTGTAGTCCTACCAACATAACAAATTTAGTCCAATGAAGTCCTGAAAGAGGAAACACGTCAAAAGGAAATTGCTTTCCACAATTTCCCCAATACTGTTCTTGATATGTAAAAATATATATCGTTATCTCAAAGAAATCTATAAAAATAATATTTTAACTCTTTCAAAATAAAGCAAAAAAGAGAAATAAAACAAATTTTAAGTTCCTAAATTTGATATTTCTAACAGTAGACTCGTTGAAGTATTCTATGCATAATGCAGTTGTGCCTTCTTTCCTCCAAGTTGTAACCATTTTTCGTATTTTTCTCGTTGGCCTGTTCTTCAAAACTCGAGTCATATAATCTTTTATGATAATATTTCGAATCAATAATTTTTCGGATTTTCAAAATTCTAAATTTCGTTCTTATTTAAAATTCGAGGTTTTTCGATTTTTACTATTTCAGATAAATCTGTATCACGCGGATATATAAGTAGAGCGTCATCAATATAACGGAAGTATGTCGATTGTTTTGGGTAAATTATTTTGGAAAGGACCGGAGTCGAGAAATTCTAAGACTTTTACGCTATTTTTAATCTTCATTAATGCCCTTCTCAGTGACATCTGTTCTCAACTTGGCATCTACGCTGACGACACTAGCATTCAAGTCTGATCAGTCCGACAAGGTCAAAATGGCAGCTGATGCGCAAAATGACCCCAAAACCTTCGTTAACTGCGGCAAAAGATGGCTTGTCTATTTTAACGCCTCTAAAACTAAACTCCTGTCTATTAACCATCTGAGAGGCTATCCATCAACATGGCTGATGCTATCCTCTAGGAAAGTGACCCGTCACCTCTTCTCGAGCTAACGTTCTCAGCTGACATGAAGTGGAAAGACTATATTGAATCTATTGCTAGGTCAGCTGCTAAGAAAGTCGTTTCATTGTGTCGTGCACCACAATTCGTCTCTTCTGAATCTATCTTACATATCTATAAGTCTACCATTCATCCATGCTTAGAATATTATTGCCATATATAGTCCGGTGCCCCTGCTGTTTACCTGGTACTTCTTGATAAGATGCAAAGAAGAATCAGCAATATTATTAGTCCTGATCTGGCGGCTAGGCATCAGTCACCTGCCCACCGCCGTAAGGTTGCATCTCTTTCCGTTTGTTTTATAAATACTTTCATGGTAATTGTTCAGATGAGCTTTTCGCTATGGTACCTAGACTGTATGAATTGAAGTGTAACACTAGACTGGCGTCGAGATCTCATCAATTTACAGTTGAACTAGCTAGATGGAGCCGCAAGTTCTATGCTAACAGTTTCTTTTTTCGCACTTCCACTTGTGGAACTCCCTTCCGGCTCCATGCTTTCCAGCTAACTTTAATCTGCAAAAATTTAAATGCAATGTCAATCGCAATCTACTGTCCTCCTGATTGCTTTTTTCTCTTTCTACTCATTACTCATATTTCTGTTCTTAATTACTCTACACCCTGTAACCCGTGGTGTATTAGTGGCTATACTGCCTTGCTTGGAGTGACACCGATAAAAAAAAAAAGAAAAAAAAAAGATGCACGCCATCATTCCACTGAGAGGTGATCCCATTGATTATCCAAATTTTTGTTTGGACCAATCATTATTAACTGTGAAGTAGCAATGATTGATGATGAGACGGCAGGTTTTATTATTTTAGCTGTTGGCAGAGAGAGCTTTATCTTTGATTGTGTTAGGTACTTTTTTTTAGGAGTTTTAAGCATTTTTCAACTGTGACGTTAATGTAGAGGAATTTTATGTTTACACTGACCATGTGTTTGTCTAGGTCAGTGGTTTATATGTAAGAGGATCACCAAAACAAGACCTACAACCTACACTGCACCCTAAAAAAATTAATGGTTACTCATTATTCATTCTTGCTTCAAAGGAAAACAATAACAACAACTTCGTGTTGTGGAGAAATTGAGTGTATGCATGAAAAAATGAAAAATAAACATAGCGTAATTTTGCAGCACGACAACAAACGGCCACACACTTCTCAATCAAATGGCTAAAAGCTGCATCAGCCTGAAGTATGAAATTTTGCCGCATCCTCCATATTCACCTGTTATCTCTCCTGCTGATTATCATTTATTTAAGCATTTTTGAGCTTCCATACACAATAAAACATTCTCCAACAAGGAAAAGGTAATCAAAGCATTTGAACTATTTATCACATCAAAGGATGAGATTTTTTTTAAAGATGGGATCAAGAATTTAGAGGTAGATTGGAGAACACTCATTCATCAACATGGTGCCGATTTCAACTAAATAAATTAATTATTTATCATTTCAGAAGCGTTTTATTTATTTCCAATAACGTGCGTCATTTTATGTGTGACAAACTAATATATATATATATATATATATATATATATATATAGTGATTTTCCTGTCGTAATTGTTCTAGCGAGACAAGCTTGCTAACCATTAAACCACCTAGAGGTGCCCAATATATATATATATATATATATATATATATATATTGAAATGGATTAGGTCCAAAAACTATTTAATATATTTTATACGTTATTTTTATAGATGCAATTTATTTAAGTAAATAAACTTTTTATTTTAATTAAGCAATTACACTTACCGGGGTCAATGTTCGAGAAATTTCGTATAAAATATACGTCCTCCGATAGGAATCGAACCTGAATTCCTGTACAAAAACTATCATTTTACCTGACGTGCTGTACCATTCAGCCACAGAAAAGCGTCTGGTTCATCCTTGCGTAATTTAGACGTAATTACGCTAGAATGAAAATAACACTGACACTCATTTTAACCGATATATTTATCAATATTACACAAAAACATCATGAAATACTAAAGAGTAAATTTATTCCATAATATCGCCATTGGCTTCAACCACAGCCTCCAGACGACTTCGGAATCTCCTGAAAATCTTCTGGACGGTCTCCTTGTTTAAGTTGGTGAATGATTCCATAATCCTTACCTTCAGTCCATCTTTGAGAAATTTCGTTGGGCTCTCGCTCAACTACGACCCACATTTAATAAGGGGATTGCAGTCTGGGGTTTTAGGTAGCCAGGTGTAGGGGGTGATGTGGTCGCAGACATTGTCTGACAACCATTACTGGTCTTGTGTGTCATGGTGCAGAGTCTTGTTGCTAAACCTTGTGTCTTCCAGCAGTCACTCTCTTCATCCAGGACAGCACTACCTCCTCAAGGCCCTTGATGTAGGCTTCCGTGTTGAGACTCATGCACTCGGCAACAAATTCGGGAGTTCATTTCTTATCAGAACAATTGGAATGAGTTTTCCGAGCTGCCTTGCCTTCTTAAACACCATTAGACTCAACCAAATCTATACGGATCCACTGCACTGTCCTCAGATTGACACCCCAAAACTCTGAAATGTTCGTATTGCAGCATCCGGTGCGATATACCAAGCAGGTCAGCATGCCGTTTCCAAATTTCTGGCGGAATGAATTGCGTCATGGTGCTCTTTTCCTCACAGACAGTGCCCAACTGACCCTACTATACTCTGCAATCGACAAAATCAAACAACGCGCATGCGCGAAATTAAGAATATAAAATGGCGACAATTTACACAATACACACACACACACACACTCTCTCTCTCTCTCTCTCTCTCTCTCTATATATATATATATATATATATATATATATATATATATAGGATTCAGGAATTGAAGTGCCGAGTTTGAATTCCAGTCGAGTTCATTACATTCACTTAGACGCTAATACTCTTGGGAGCGGAATGAATTCATCTTTCTACCTTCTGGTATGGGTAAATAGCAGGACAGAGTGGGTCCTATAGCCTTGCGTGGCAACTGGTCTAGTATAAGGACAACTCTGAATTCAAAACCTGCTGAGGGTCGTTTAGTAACCTTGTGAACTAGTTTTTCTGTATTCTGCTCTTCCAAAAAGTGTAGTTGCTTCTGCTCAAGCCTTCACCACAATAATCAAATGATATGCGTGGTTAGTCTGGCTTTTGTTTTCTAAGAACTGAGTGGCTTGACCCTAATACGTCGAAAACGATGGGAAAATTCAGCAGCTAAGCACAATGATATTGAGCATACGGCCAAAACTGGTTCCCTTACGATCAGCGAAGTTAAGCAACGTCGAACTTGGTCACTGCCTAGATAGGTAACCACTTGGGAATATCAGGCGTTGCAAGTTTGGATGTGTGTAATGGAAAATGGCTCGGAATTGTTAATCGGAGAGCCGAGTTCCAATTCTAGTTTGATTCGTTATATTCACTTACGTGCAAATACCTTTGGGAATGGTAGGAATCCACCTCTTCTTCCCCAGCTATGGGTTAATTAGTAAGACTTGTATCACTAAAATCATTATTATCAAAAAAAATAAATAAATAAAATTGCGCTACATTATATTTAGATTTCGGCATTAAATAATCAATAGAAATTGATATTGATAAAACAAGCCCCCAACCAACAATAGCATTGCCTCAGATTAAGGCCAAGATAACAAATTTAGTCTTATGGTCAGGTCACAGTCCCCACAAAAGGGTTCGGTGTTTGAAGACCACCAGTCTTTGCGAGTTTAAAATTAGGCAGAGTGCACAGCTACCGCACTGATCTTAGGCCAAGGAGAGATTTTTCCTAACATTGGCAGAGGGCAAAGATACTACATCCGAGACTCACTCGTATTTACTCACCCCCACTCCATCACCACGGTGACGGGATGTGAGACAAGGTCGGTTTAAAGTGGGGAGCCCAAAAGTGTGCACACCGGGGCTAAGGCCTAAAATTGCTCGATACCGGCAATCAGAGTCGATATTCCGTCGACCTTTCTGCTTTAATGCCGTGAGGTAGGTTCTTCCACAGGGTTGGAATTCACATTACCAGGCACCTCTCAATTATTTATTTGCGTTTTGAGAGATAAAAATGTAGTTATGTTGTAACCTAGGAAGGGTTAGTGAATGAGGAATAAACAAAACGGAGGTTGGAAATTAAATGGTAATCTTTATAACATCAACAAAATACAATACTCACCAGCGGCGTGAAGTTGGTAAACCACTGCTAGTGGTGGACTACTTATACAGCATATTACCTCCACTTACAATAGTGTCCAACATATTCATGAGGATTGGGACATACCTATTAGTGTTTATAGGTACGGTATATAACAAATTACCAACCCAAAAGTGAAGGTTTACTACCGAGCCCTACTTAAATAATCCTGTCAGTTTTTACTGCTTTTTGTTTAAATCATTTCGCCCCAAACAAGGCAATAA
The DNA here is from genome assembly GCA_903632075.3 of Acanthosepion pharaonis. Taxonomy (NCBI): domain Eukaryota; kingdom Metazoa; phylum Mollusca; class Cephalopoda; order Sepiida; family Sepiidae; genus Acanthosepion; species Acanthosepion pharaonis. Next base: position 341,263 of record CAHIKZ030004870.1, on the reverse strand, counting down.
AGCCACTGAGACGCAAGGGGGGTCTGTGTGCGAAATAACTACGAAGCCAGAAGATAACAACTTATATAGAATTAACATTTTCGAAGATGAAACTTGCCTGAAAAGCAAGAATTCCGAAGAGAGTTCCACAAGCGAGAAGTGCGAGAAAAGAAATGGTTAGCATAGATATTACGGTTAGATGTAGCCATTTCAAATGTAAAAAGGAGTTTATTATGGATATTTATCGATTGATGGATTTGTTTGTTTAATGGCATATCAACTCCTTTATGGGTCATTTTCTTGAGAGCTTTGGAGTAATAAAAATCTATATGTTATTCTGCTTTCACAACTGCGTTTTATGTTTTATTTTTATTGAAGTTATATTTTGTAATACAGTTTGAGTTCTTTAAGAAATTGTCGGATCTTATATGGATTAATGTCATGAAAGTTCTTTTATGTTCGTTGTTTGGGAGTATTTTAAACGGAATTGGCTAAAGTCGCTACAATGTATTAATGTGGGTAATATTGTATATAAAATTGTATTGCTGGTATTTTATATACAAGCCAATTTTTATATTTTCATAGTGTTTTTTTGTTTGCTGGGGGGTCACTATTTGCCTATAGCCGGGACCCTAACAGGTGCTGCCACCCCTGGTCAGAGTGAATCTGGGAATAACAGTAATTAAGCGGTGGTTCCATGTCCCACAAAACTTTCACTCTCCGGCTGCCGGATGTAGTTTATCGTCATACCTAGGACTATGGATATTTATCGATTTAAAAATTTACATTTAAAAGAAAACGCCTAATAAAATAAATTAGACGCCATTTTGACCCGGTGGATAAACTAGTATTAAAATAATTATTCGTTAACTCTTCCTTAAGTTTCATCTCCCTTCAAGATAGAGGTAATCATGGGTCTCCCCAGTTTCCTTCTTATTTTTTTTTTTTTTTTTGCGAATTCCCATGACTTTTTAGAAAAGATAGTTACGTGGTTCCCCGTTGTCTTTTTAATTCAGCGTTGTCCATCAGCCAAAAGTAGAGATAGCCCAATTCATCCTTCTCTTTATCCCATAGCTAGGGAGAGGATGGATTCATGCCTTCCCCGCAGAGAATCAGTGCGAAAATGAACGCAGCAGACTAGGCCGGGGTTTGAACACGGACCGCTGATTCCATTCATCGTCCTGTTAGCCATTAGTTCAACCGAACCTCAGTGTTCTCTACATATTCTAAGAGACGTTACGCTTTTAAAACAATTTTTAAAGCGGTAATTTCTCTCATAAAGAACGTATCCAATAATTAGCGAATAAGTTCAAAATAGTTCAAAAATTCGATGTCAATTAAAAAATATATAATCATTAATGTAATTACAATTATCGATAATTTCAGTAAATTTCTGATCGCAATTAATTTTTTTTTCTTATAATTGCAAAAAATAAAAAAAATAATATATCTAAAGAAAATTACTATATAGTTTCATGTATAAGTCGACACTTGATTAAGCAATATGGTGTCTCCTGTTTAAGTCGACCCCAGTTTTTGATGGCGACCGAACCATAGATTCTGTTAACAACACAACATATTTTGTCTCCTATTATACAGAATCTTGACTATGACGTGAAACTACTTCCGGCAGCAAGTAGCTTGGTTGCGTGGAGCCACCTCTTCATTGCAGTTGACATTCATCCATATAATATCCTACAATTTCTTAAAGAAATCAAACTATATTCCAAAATATAACTTCAACAAAATTACAACATAAATCACACATCTCACTGCCTCTTGTAATTACGTTCACACAAATATGTGCGAAAGCTGAGTATCATCTACCATGTATTCAATTGTGAAAGCAGAATAACATATATTTGTATTACTTCAAAGCTCCCAGGAAAATTAAATTTCTGTATTAAACGACCCGTAAGAAGTTGATATATCGTAAAACAAACAAATCCGACTAAACACTAAGGAAATTTAATAATACATTTTCCTCTATGCGATAAACTGAGACTCAAGTTTATTATTCCTCAGTTAGATATTTAACAGTGAAACATGGATAATATCTACAAAAATATTTTAAAAAAATATTTAATCACGTCAATTAAGATCGAATCTAATCAAAAAATATTCTAAGTTTCATGCCTGAAGCTGTTTTTCATGCCTGAAGCTGTTTTTTTTTCTTTCTATTATTTTCAAATTGGACTAAAGTTCATTCTTACGACGTTGTTTTCAGTCCTTTGTGATTTCCGCAACAATTTCTTCCTAAACACTCGACACATACACGAGTATGCAGGCTACTTGTTTTGCCAAACACGAAAAATTGGATGCAGTCGCTCAAACGCTGCAGTTATGTCTCAATATTAACAAGATTGCAACGCATTTGGCGTATGAAGTGTTTAGTCGATCGTATGGGAGAAGAGATGAAGAGATCACCATGCATCACACCGGAACATATATATATATATATATATATATATATATATATATATATATAAAAAAAATATTTGCGTTGCTCACTCAATATATATATATATATGTGTGTGTGTGTGTGTGTGTGTGTGTGTGTATATATTGAGCGAGAGACAGAGTGTGTGTGTTTGGCTTGTGGTTAGGAGTATTTTGCGTGGGGGCATTTTTAGATCACTGGGTACGTGCGAGATCGAGGGGATGATAAGTTAAAACCAAAGTAAGAAAGAAAGAGTGAGAAAAGGATGATAAAAATGGCGGATTAATTGTCCACTTTTCCGTTGACATTTTATCTTATTTCTTTGACAGGACTCAAAATAGGATTAACGACTGTGAAATATCACTTATATATATATATATATATATATATATATATATATATATATATATATATATATATATATATATATATATATATATATATATATATATATATATATATATATATATAAAAAAAAACGATGAGAGAATGGGAAATGTATATATATATATATATATTCATTTTTTCTTTCATCGTTTTTTTTATATATATATATATAATAATAAAAAAAATAAAACGATGACAAAGTGGGAAACGTTTTTGGTCTGATGCGTTTTGTCCTTTGTTTTGTGTATACAGTCCAACCGATTTCATTTAGTTTCTTTTTGTCTTTTTGTTCATGTTTCCATCATTTTTGTTATGAAATAATAATTATAGAAATTCTGTCAAGAAAGGCGAAATGTTGTAAGAACCTCGAGGCGAATTTACAGCAGATGATCTCGCATTCAAAACACTTTCTATATATTTTCATCTAATTTCAAAGAAAATATGTGTCTTCCGACAGGCATCGAACCTGTATCCCACACGAAACCCTCATATAACCTAACATGCTCTACCAATTTAGTTACGAAGAAGCGTCTGCTTAGCACCGTCGATTTTTGCTTTTAAACTACAAACTTCCCATGATTTCCCTTGAACCTCCATATCTGCTCGAAGCGTATCTTAACGTAAACAAATGACGTCACACACTACGAAATGAACAAAGTCCGACAATTGTTTAATATATTTTATTGTTATACGTTATTTATATATACATAAATATTTAACAGGTAGGATACAGGTTCGATTCCTGTCGCAGGATGCATATTTTCTATGGAATTTCTCAGACGTTCAGGACGGTAAATGTTGTTAATACTGTTTATTATGAAACAGAGCATTTACTTAAATATTTGTGCATATATAGATAACGTAAAACAATAAAATATTAAATATATATGTATGTATGTGTGTGTGTATATATGTGTGTCGGTGCCTGTGTGTGTATCGGTAACGGCATGTACAGAAAGATAAATTTACATGCAATTGGTACAAGTCTTTAATATCGGAGGATTGAATTTACTTTACACATTGAACTTTTCTACCAGAGATTAGCTTACTTAACACTGTATTGCGGCACATACCTCCGTGTGTGTGTGTGTGTGTGTGAGAGAGAGAGAGAGGGGGGAGTGTGTGTGTATGGAAGGGAGTGTATGTATATGGAAGGGAGTGTGTGTGTGTGAAAAGGAGTGTGTATATGTGAAAGGAAGTGTGTGTGTGTGTGTGAAAAGGAGTGTGTATATGTGAAAGGAAGTGTGTGTGTGTGTGTATGTGTGTGTGTGTGGAAGGGAGTGTGTGTATATGGAAGGGAGTGTGTGTATATGGAATGGAGTGTGTGTGAGTTTGTGTGTATGTATGAGTCTGTGAGAGAGAAGGTGTGTGTGTGTGTGTGTGTGTGTGTGTGTGTGTGTGTGAGAGAGAGAGAGAGAGAGGAGGGAGGTGTGTGTGTGTGAATGGAAATGTGTGTGTGTATGGAAGGAAGTGTGTGTGTGTTTGGGCTTGTGTGTGTGTGTGTGTGTGTGTGTGTGTGAAAGGGATTATGCGTGTGTGTGTTTGTGTGTGCGTGAGTGTGTATGTGTGTGTGTGAAATATAGTGCATTTGCCTATCGGTCTAACTTTCCATCGCGCATACACGGAAACACACAGTCTGTGTTCATATATGTGTGTGCGTATGATAACTCAAACGCACACACACATATATGTATGTATAAATACACATGTATTGAGAGGAAGAAATGAAAAGTTGGGACGAGGAGGTCGTAAAGAACAGCGATTGCTCCTGTGATCTGTCGGAAAAGTGGACTCATTGAGAATTTCCTATATAAATACAGAAACAGAATATTTAAAAAAGAAAGAAAGCAAAAATAAAAATCATTTCATCTTTCGTTTTGGATCAAGTGTTTAACTCGGTGATCTTCAAAGATTTAAAATTAACAATGATTGAGTTTATTTGGCAGGAACAGAGTGGGATGTACCTAACAAACAGCGAATCAAGTTTAAACACTGTTTATATCACCCCCATCACTTCTCTCTCTCTCTCTCTCTCTCTCTCTCTCTCTCTCTCTCTGCTTTCTGCTTGGGTGTGTATATGTGCATGGGTTTCTTTCATTAAGTCTGTGTGTATGTGGTTGTGTGTGTTTGGCTATGTGCGCGTGCCCGTGTGTGTGCGAGAGTGCGCCTGCGCGTCGAAGACGGGTTTATATGCAGATAGATGGTTTGGCAAGTAGATAATTGATCGAACGACCTAGGTACTCGATGTTTCTCATTTTCGATTTGACATCGGAAATAATCCACGCACGCGCGCATACATTCACAGAGACATACGACAGATACGCACACACACAGAGAGAGAGAGAGAGAGAGAGAGAGAGAGACGAGAAAACGCATAGGTGCACATTTATACAGAAAAACAGTGTGCAAACGGGAAAAATTTAAAATACAAGGGTTCAAATACATAGAAAAGAATATATATATATATATATATATATATATATATATATATATATATATATATAATAGCGTAAAGTGTTGGTGGTAATAAAAGAGTGACGATATAAAAATATTAACATTTATACAAAGAAGAAAAATATTCGTAGTATATATATATATATTTACAAAAATTATATTTGAAAAAAATACACATGCTCTGTTATAATAAATACACCGAGTTCTCTGTGGACCAGTTTTAATAATTAATATTACTAGGATCCACCCGGATTTATATATATATATATATATATATATATATATATATATATATATATATATATATCCATTTAAATTTTAAATGTATAATTATATATATTTCTTTTATTATATTTTCATATTGTAATATCTGTGTTTTTATGCATGAGTATATATATTTATATATATATATATAGATAGATTACATTTAATATATATAAACATATTGCATGCCTATTAAAAGTAAATATATATGCATTTATTTATTTCTCTATCTATATATCTATCTATTCCATTCTTTGTATCCCTGCCTATCTATCTATCTATCTATCTATCTATCTATCTATCTATCTATCTATTTACTTCAGTCTATTCATAGCTATTTAGCTAGTTAGCTAGATAGCTAGTTAGCTGTCTATTTCAGTCTGTTCATATTATATTCATTAATTATCTTTCTAAGTATGTTCAATATTAATCGATCTAGCCAATCAGTATCGCAGTCTCCTTCTGTCTTCTTTCTTTCATTCTCACTTTGTTCATAGCTATATATCTACGTATCTATGTATTGAAAAATATTTTAATATCTGCATAGACAATTATATATTTTCAGATTTGAACATACAAAATCTGTAAATATACAAAAGTATTTTACTTTCTGGTAATCAAAACAATTATGTGCAAATCTGATTCCTTTTATATGGCCTTTTCGGTACCTACGCGCACATACATATTCACATACACACGCACACACACTGACATATATATATATATATATATATATATA
>CAHIKZ030004870.1:315000-330000 GCA_903632075.3 Acanthosepion pharaonis | reverse complement strand
ATGCAGGTAAATATTGTAATATGCTGCCTAAGTAGTCCACCATTAACAGTGGTTTACCTACTTTACGCCGCTGGCGAGTATTATATTTTGTTGATGTTATAAAGATTACCATTTCATTTCCAACCTCCGTTTTGGTTATTCATCATTCAGTAACACATAGATTCGGAACAGGGCCCACGAGGCCCTTGCACCGGGCCTGGTTTTAAACCAGATATGGGCAACCTATTCAGAGTAGTGGGTCACTTGATCTATGGCTCATCACAGTGCGGCCGCACGAGGAAAAAGATTCAAGGTATTTTTTTGTAATAAATATTTCAGCCATATTTACACTAAAGAGGACCGCATACGCAAGCATATAACTTAGAAATGTGGGAAAAGTTGATTTTGTTTTTTGAGAAAAGATTTTTTTATAACTAAAAAATTGACGTCTTGGTATAATATTGTATTATAATATTATATAATATATATTATTAATATTGTATAACATTATAATAATATTGTATAATATTATAATGATGACTGAGTGATTAACACATGTCACTGCGTGTGATTTATTTTGCAATTTATTCATTTTAAAATTAAAAATCCTATAGCTCCTCCAGAGAAAAGATTATTATGGATGTTTTCTGTTTCAAAAGTAAAAGATGTTTGCACGTATGATCTTCCGTAGTGAAAATCGCCAATGGTTTAAAATGCTGAAAATTTTTCCCAACATTTTACAAAATTAAAAAAATATTGTACTTAATCATTGTTTATTCAAGTGGGCATGCATGAGAGAGAGAGAGAGTATGTGTGTGAGCAAGTGAGAACGAAACAAAATAGCATTTTAAGAAACGTTATTAGATAGATAGATAGATAGATAGATATGAACAGTAGATATGAACAGACTGAGATAGATAGATAGATAGATAGATAGATAGATAGATAGATAGATAGATATGCACAGGCATATATCTCTCTACCGTGCGCCACCTGCTTAGGGGTAGAAACTCTGACTGATGCTAATTCAGCCGGGTTTCGATCCTAGCTAGAGGCAACCGGACGTCTAGTCACACTGATGAGCTGTGATACAGTCTGTTTGCGGATGACAATATACATACATACATACATACATACATACAGATAGATAGATAGATAGATAGATAGATAGATAGATAGATAGATAGATAGATAGATCTTAACGGATTGTGATAAATTATAAACTAAACTTTAAATTAGATTATAAGTCAAACCCTCTGTTTGTATAAATAAAAAAAACTCCAGCCCATGCCAATTCCACTACAGGTTGCGATAGGTAATTGTCGCCAATTTTGCGCATGTCTGTTGTCTGTTTTCAATTTTGTCGACGGCACAGTATTGTAAAGTCAGCTGGACACCGTCTGTGAGGAAAAGAGCACCATGACACAGTTCACTCCGCCAGAAATTTGTAAACGGCTTGGCATATCACGCCGAAAGCTCCAATGCGAACATTTGAGGTCAGTACAGAAGATCCGGAAAGAGTTGGATGAGTCTCATGGTGATTACGAAGGTACAGCAGCTTGGAAACCTCACTCTGATTGTTCTGATAAGGAAAGAAATCCTGAAATTGTTGGTGATGGTCTCAATCCTGAAATTGTTGGTGATGGCCTACATCAAGTGCCTTGAGGAGATAGTGCTGCCCTGGGTCAAGAGGGTGGCTGCTGGAAGACCAGATGTTAGGCAACAGGATTCTGCACCATGCCTCACAAGCCAGGGAACCCAGACATGGCTGGCAGACAATTTTTTCTGCAACCACATCATCCCTTAAATCTGGCCACGTAACTCTCCAGACTGCAATACCCTTGGTTATTATGTGTGAGGCGCTGTTGTGCGAGAAACCACAAAAAAATCTCCTTGTAACACCAAAGATGAACTGAAGGCAAGGATTATGACAACATTCACCATATGAAACAAGGTGACCGTACAGAAGAGTTGCAGCAGATTCCGAAGTCGTCTGGATGCCTTGGTTGAAGCCAATGGCGATTTTATTGAATAAATTTACTCTTTAGTATTTCAAGATACTTTTGAATAATGTTGGTAAATATATCTGTTAAAATAGGATGCCAATTTTATTTTCCTTTTCGCATAATTTAGACCACAATTTATCCATCGGACCCTGTAAAATAGCGAAGTGCCATCATAAATAATTTAATATCCTCTACGATCAATAATATTCTATAACAAATTCGAATGACATAAAACAAAAATCAATTAACAATAGTTTCCCCAACCAAATAATAGATAAACAGATAAAATAAAGTAGTAGCAATAATAATAATAATAATCTTCTATGTGTCGTGTCCCTTCTGAATGTGGGTGACTATGGCTCTCCACAGCTTCCTATCCTTCGTAGCTCTTAATTCGTCGTTTACACAAGTTCGCTAGGTAGATTATGCACGGCTTTCAACACTCCCTCTGGCCTTCAATATGTCATGTGAGTATCAAATTTTCAGAACTTTCTTTCTACTCATTATGTGACTAGAAATTTCAACTATTTCCGATTCTGAACATAAGAGTCCTTTCTTTCCATTTTCCTTGAAACGTTCACGATACTCATAATAATAATAATAATAATAGTAATAATAATAATAATTTTATAATAATAATAATAATAATAATAACAATAATAATAAAGATAATAATATATAGAATTTTTATGAAAATGATCAACGGAAAATGTCATGAAGCCATTTTTGAACTTAGGTCTCCGTTTAGGACCCGAAAAGAAATGTGTATACCACAGAAATCCAAGGAAAATGTCTGAAGGAGAAAATAGTAAAATTACCTTCCCAATGCAACACAAATTACTAAATAAACAATCAGAACTCATAACTAAATATATCGTTTATATATATATATATAATTATATATATATATTGGGTGTGTGTGTGTGCGCGCGTGTGTGTGTGTGTGCGCGTGTGTGTGTGTTTTCTAAAACATACAGATAGATTATATCGATGAAAGGAAAATATGAATACAAAAGGAAAACTAATCTTAGCCGACGCATTTTTACTCTTGTATATAAATACTTGTTACAAATAAAATCCTTGCATATATATATATATATATATATATATATATATATATATATATATATATATATATATATATGGGTGAGAGTGAGAAGAATACGAATTATAATTTATACGTATTCTATTTTTACATAAGTAAAAACAGTTATAAACATGTGCATATATATATATATATATATATATATATATATATATAGATAGATAGATAGATAGATAGATAGATAGATAAAAATGAATTTAAAAAAAGGTACAAGTAACTTATCTGACTAGCCGATTTAATCGAAAGGCTCAAAAAAGATCAGATGTTTGATAAATTATCATATATGTTGGATTTATCAAACATCTAGCCTTGATGAGCATTTCGATGGGAAACTCTTGAGTCAACTAATCAGATAGGTCACTGAAACTTTTCTTTAATTTATTGAATATAATGACTCTAATTATATCGTGAGTGCTTTTCTCGCTCAGCTGAAAAAAAAATCTAGTAATTTTCAGATAATTTATTACTTGTATTATCTTGGTGCCGCACATTGACATAGTAAGTAGAAATTCAGTTTTGTTGCTTATTGGCAGTAACACATAATTATATATATATATATATATATATATATATATATATATATATATATATATATATATATATGTGTGTGTGTGTGGGGGGTATCTGAGTGTGTGTCTGTATATATATATATATATAAAAATATAAATATATATATATATATATATATATATATATATATATATATATATATATATATATATTTTATAATAAATCCTGATGAGCCAGCGTCTTGGGTATGACGATAAACTACATTCGCGTCCAGGGTAAGACGATAAACTAAGTCCAGCAGCAAGGCCTCTGATCAGGAGGTTTTGAGGAGCATGGAACCACCTCTTGGTTACTGGTGTTCCCAGGTCCACCCTGACCCGAGGTGGTTGCACCTGCCAGGGTCCCAGCTATGGGCAAATAGTTAACCCCGAAACTGAGGTAAAAAGCATTATGAAAGTCTGAAAATAGGTTTAAATACCAGAAATACTTTGTAAAAATTATTAACAGAAATACATTTCTGAAGAAGAACTATTACCAACAATACGTTTTTGAAAAAAAAGTATTACCAGCAATACATGTTTAAAATAATATTGCCAGCTATACATTTTTGAGGAAAAAATATTACTAGAAATAGATTTTTAACAAAACAAAAACATTACCAGAAAAAAAGAAAAGCTGTCAGCATTGAGGTGTTGATATGCCGTAAAACTAAACAAACCAAACAAACCTGATGAGCCAGGTATTATCAAGTTTAAATAGATTTGAATTATATATATATATATATATATATATATATATATATATATATATATATATATATATATATCATCACCTATGTATAACATATTTTATCACCAGGAAATCGTAATTTTTTAATAGAAATCATTGCTTTTCAATAAACTTGATGACGAACCCCGAGACGTAATGGCAAATATCGCACCCATAACATTATTTATCATGGAACAAAAATAACATAAATATTTATTTTACACACACACACACACACACACACACACACACACACACATATATATATATATATATATATGTGTGTGTGTGTGTGTGTTTCTGTGCGTGTGAGTAAAATAAATATTTATGTTATTTTTGTTCCATATATATCCTCAGATTTTATAAATTTTAAAACTACAGTGTAACCCGGATATAAGAGAGTTGTCGGGACCGGAGAAGAAGTCTCTTATATCCGGGTTTCTCTTATATCTGGGTTTAGTCTAATTTATATACATTAACACAGGGTCTAATTTGGGACCAGAGAAAATCTCTGTTATATCCGGGTTTCTCATATATCCGGGTCTCTTATATCCGGGTTACACTGTATATATTTGTAAATAATATATCTGGCGCCTAGCTGTTTTAAACATTTTCAAAAATGGTAACATGATGTATGTAATACTAAGTTACATGCATGCGTAATATCTATCTACCTATCTCGTTCTTCTCACATCTATCTATCTATCTATCTATCTATCTATCTATCTCTCTCTCTCTCTATATATATATATATATATATATATATATATATATATATATATATATATATATATATCATGTTTACATCTCATTCTGTTTACATCTATGTTTTGTTCAAATCTATCTATTTATATAGATGTGAACAGCGTTCGTGTGTATGTATGTATGTAAGTTTATCATAATGATAGACAACCTCCTGTTATACCCACATGCATATCTACATTATCATCCGAATCCCGTATAGACAAACTAGAATTTTGATGAACTTATTACATAAATTATACACACGAACGTTGTTTGACTAGTCAAATGCACCTGAAGACTGCTTAACCAATGAAAATTTTTTAAAAAACCCACAAAAACAAGTTTTTTTTTTCCATATCTCATTCTTCAATAAAGCTTAAATAAAAGCGAAACTTGTTAGATTTATAAATCTTTCTTATTTGTTCTTTATCATGTGTCCTTGTGTTCGTATAAATTTATTTGTTTTCTGTGCCGAAAGTGTGTAAATATTGTCCGGATGTTCTGTATGTCCGAGGATTTTCGGCTATTCTTTTAGCTATTATCAATTAATTTTGGGTCAATAATTTTTAATTCTAACTGAATGTCTCAATTTGTATGAATGCATCGAGAGTGTTATATATATATATATATATATATATATATATATATATATAGATAGATAGATAGATAGATAGATAGATAGATAGTTAATTTCCCAGATCAATTCTGTGGACAAGACAGATTGGTATAAAATGACAATTGTAAAAAAAATCTTACATTTTGCCAACGCGTTTCGTCTTCCGACTTTTTCAAGGCAAAAATGAAATCGAAATGTTTTTGTTGTTATAGTTACATTACAAAATACAAATTTAAAAAGATAGACGCTTCTGTCTAAGCCTTTTTTTTCTGGTTAATGTAAATTACCTTTATAGTAAGGGATTTTTTTTTCTATGTCGACAATATAGTTATATAGGAATCTGTGTGTGTGTGTGTGTGTGCGTGTGTGTGTGTATTTTACGGTGGCTTCATGTCGAATTAAGTAACTAAATGAATAGCAAGCAAATGGATTTACATATTAATCGATACCATGAGAATTGAATAGTTGTCCGAACAGCCATGTCGAGACTGATAGATCTTGATAAATTAATTCCCACTGAGGCTGGGAATTGGTCGAAGTACGCATGCGTAGTTTAGCGCGCCATTCGCGGCTGCGTCTGTGTGCTTGCGAGGACGCTAAACAAGCGAAGCAGGTATTCGTCTGCAGATGACGGGGATCAGTGCTTGCCGTCTGTGTTATCGATCCGACCCTTTTTAATAAACGCGTTCGCCATAACAGAACGCCGACTAACAGACGTAATATCCCCGTATACCACCCTTTTCATAATCCTCTTCCTAGCATCCCAGCTTCATTGAAATTTTTACACACACACACGCACACACACACACACACACACATATATATATAGTTTATGAAAAACTCGGTAATCCGTATGGATAGACCCAAGGATAAAATCCAGAGAGCTCAATGTAAATCCAGAGCAGATAATTTAAATAAAAACAGACCACTTTAAGGTTCCATGTAATAAATTATTTCACCATAGTCCTTTTAAAGGACTGTGGATCATCAGACTTTACGTCCAAAGGTTGAAACAAAAAACCTTTGGATGTAAAGTCTGATGATCCGCAGTCCTTTTTAAAAGGGCTGTGGTGAAATAATTTATTACATGGAACCTTAAAGTGATTCTGTTTTTATTTAATATATATATATATATATATATATATATATATATATATATATATATATACGTTTTTAATATTCTTCTTTATGTGTCAAATCCCCTCAGGACGTAGGCGATCATGGCTCTCCACAATCTCCTGTCCTTTATAGCTCTTAATAAATCTTCTCTTTTCGTTACTTCTCCTAAACCCTGTTCCATTATTCATTTGCTTAAACTCGTCAAGTATGTTATGCACTGCTTCTCTCTTTCCCTCAATGTCCTGGGAGTATCAGATTTTCCAAGCCCTCCGTCCTCATTATATCGCCCAGAAATTTTAACTGTCACTTCCTGATGTTAAGTAAGGGTTTCTTTTTTGCTTCCATTTTCTCTTAAACCTCGTTGTTGCTCACATGTTCGGTTCATGGTATCCTCTGCATCCTTCTGTTGAACTATATTTCTGTTACTTCAAGTCGCTTCTCCATCTTTGAGATTGTCCAGCATTCACTGCCATATAGGAGGATAGATATCACATAACAATTCAGTACCCTTTTCTTTGTTACTAATGAAGTTTTTTTTTTCTGTTTCTTAATACCCTGCTTAGCTTTTGGAATGCATCTTTGGTCACTCCATTGCGTCTTTGGATCTCTTTCCGTCTTCTGTTAGAACACTTCCCGGATATTTCAATTTTTCGCTTGTTTAATTTTGGTATCCACGAGATTTGAAATTTGCATTTTGGGATCAACTTTTGCTAACATTCTGTCATGTTCTAGTTTATGTTTAGTCCTTTCTTCTCGCTTTCTTTCATTATCTTCTGTAGGAGCTTTTGTACTTTTTCATTCGGTGTCTGCATATCTTACGGCCGCTATGTGTCATCTGCATATCTTATGGCCGCCAATAATGAGACAATTATTTTTAAAATTACACGATCAACACTGTTGTCTCGACAAATCCTGATTATTTTATTTATACAAGAAACATTACTTTTTTCACGATCGGAAACTAAACGAAACCCTTTCGTAAACTTCACTCTAATTTTCTAGCCAGACGTCACCCTGTCGAGAGAAGCTTAGAATACGTCGACTGCATCCTCTGTAGATCTTTTACCCTTCCCCCTACCCCGCCAAAAAAAGGCCATCTTGCAAACTCTAGTAAAAGACCGACTAATGTCAACCTTTTTTAATCTAACGTAAACCAGATCTATGGTTTTTTGCCAGAATGCATTGCAAACCGGACATCTCCAACTCGAATGTAAACTTGACCTGTGTTTACATTTGGGATTCTATTCTAAACTAGACCTTTCTATATCTTTTTGAGTCTAGCACAAAACCAGACTTATGTCTACTTTTTATTCTAATGTAAACCAGAAATCCATCTACTGTTTTTTACTCTAGTGTTAACCGGACCAATATTTAGCTTATTGACTCTTGTGTAAACCGGGCCAATATTTAGTTTATTGACGCTAGGGTAAACCGGGCCAATATTTAGTTTATTGACGCTAGGGTAAACCGGACCAATATTTAGTTTATTGACGCTAGGGTAAACCGGACCAATATTTAGTTTATTGACGCTAGGGTAAACCGGACCAATATTTAGTTTATTGACGCTAGGGTAAACCGGACCAATATTTAGTTTATTGACGCTAGGGTAAACCGGACCAATATTTAGCTTACTGACTCTTGTGTAAACCAGACCAATATTTAGCTTATTGATGCTAGCGTAAACCGGAACAATATTTAACTTATTGACACTTGTGTAATTCGGACCAATATTTAGGTTATTGACGCTAGGTTAAACCGGACCAATATTTAGCTTACTGACTCTAGTGTAAAACGGACCAATATTTAGTTTATTGACTCGTGTGTCAACCGGATCACTATTTAGCTTATTGACTATTGTGTAAACCGGACCAATATTTAGCTTATTGAGGCTAGGGTAAACCGGACCAATATTTAGCTTATTGACGCTAGGGTAAACCGGACCATATTTAGCTCATTGACTCTAATATAAATCAGTCCTTGGTGTACCGTGTGTAAAAAGAACATATGTTAGGCTTGCGGTGATATCCCATTGAAACACCGGTTCTTGTACAATCACAGAAGTTAAGAAACGTTGAGCCCGTCCAGTAACTAAATGAGTGACCGCTTGTAAGCTTATATGTGCAGGTAGTGTAATGGATAACGGTTGGAGATCGGAGAGCCGAATTCCAATTCCAGTCGATTTTGTTGTAATCACTTACGTGCAAATATCCATGGGGAAGGCATGAATCCAACTCTTCTTTCCACACCAGATATTCGTTGATTATTAGAATATGTATCTGTAAAAAATCATCATTATCTCAAAACATTTCTTGAAATCTCAAAATAATTGCTGGCCTGTAAAAGGTTGACAATCCGTAAAAAAAACAATGCAATCAATAGATACCATTTGACGCCAGTGTAAACCGTACTTATCTATTAATTCATTGTCATTTTTCTCCTATTAGATTTATAATTATCAACACGTGAAGATATGGTGTTAAATTGACCTGCAAGAAGACGCCATCTTAATTTGAATGAACCGTATGCTAAGTGGCTCATTGCTGTAACCACTGATTTGGCATTCATTCACTCTAATTGTTTTAACTTAAAGCACCACTCTCCTATCACTTATTACGCATGCTGTCAGTCTGTTAATCTAGTCCAATAACCTATCCGTACAGCTGAATAGATTACTACTTAAGTTTGTTGTGCGACTAATAACATTAACAAAGTTTTAAGTCTGACTCAGCATTTACAGTTGAAGCCTCAAACTTTTCAACCTTCATTCTGCTGATCTATACAATCCCCAACGTCTCAAACAGAATTTTAAAAATATATAAACAACAGTTAAAAAGTTTGAAAGCACCCCTGGCAATTTTTAAATTGGTCCCCAAAGTAGTTGTTTTGTACTTTAAATAAGAGACAATTATTATACATGATTAAAAAAAAAATTGAGACACAATTTTTTTTATTAGAAATTTTATGACAAAAAGAAAAAAAAACATTTTATGATTAAATTTTTCTCTTGCCAAACTATCCCCCTTTAGATTTGATTCCTGCAGCAGAAATTTTTGGCATTCGTTGCAAGAGTTTCTCAAAGTGCAAGTGTGATAATTGATTCAATTCTTTTTTTTTTTTTTTTTTCAAGAGCTCTTTTCCATTTTTTGGAGGGAAAGGTTTCACGGTTCTGTCAAGCTCATCCCATACAAATTCTGAGAGATGCTTCAAACTTTCACACCTTAGTGTATATTAAACCGTAAACTTTCTAACATTTTCCGTGGTACTAACACGCCAGGTATCACACATTGTTTCTTTATTCAAAGTCTTTCCTGATAGGCTGGTCTATAAAGGTCGTTGTTAATGACCAGTCCTCTGAAGAATGTAAGATCAATACTGGCGTCCCCCAAAGATCTCTACCCTTAGATACTTAGTAAATATATATGCAGATCCTCTGTTAGTTATCTTTCAAATATTTTTAACAACAAGAATAAAAAATATTTCCTTTTTTATCGTTTTGTTTCTATTATTGTGTTATATTGGAACATACCTATTCTATTGTTAATAGACTCTCCCACATATAATAAGTAGTAGTAGTAGCAGTCGCGAAGTCGCTCAGTGAGTTGGTGAGTCAGTCGATGTTGGACATTAAAGTATCAACCACCCCAATTAGATTGCTGCGTCATTAACTATTATAATAAGTTCCTAACTTTATTGTATGTCGAACCTTTTTAGGACCGACTTAGTGAAATACAAGCGTCCACTGTGAAAACTACTCTACATATTGTCATTACAGTAAAGTAATATTTGGTGACAAACTGTTTACTCCGACATCCAACGAAAAATATATATGAGTGTCTATACGAGTATGCTTCAATGTGGGTACCTCTCATGATCACTCCTTGTGGTAGAAGGGACTGCATGATCCGATGCCGTCGGGAGTTCTAAACTCCTGATACGGCCACTCTTGGCGGCAAGGTCGAAGACGCGGACCCAGACTAAGCGCGACTAATCCCTAAGACCCAACCGGTGGAACAAGAGGTTGGTGATTACAATAGATCTCAACGGTTGAACCAGCGGATGAAGAGGGCTACGCCTGACGGACATACTACAGAAGGCGCCACTCGAAATTATAACAGAGCGGCAGTCCATTGCAGTTTCATAACTGGATCTAACATGTCTCATTCTAAATGTGCCGCAGAGAAAGGTCAGGAAATTAAGTGTGTGGATCACTTCCTGGCAAGTTGAGGTCCACCTTAAACAAATTCACGTCATGGGCACTTTCGTTGATTCTGATTTTTACCCTCTAAACAAATCTTGCAAAGCCAAACGGCGATAGGGAATGAATAATGGGAGCAGGTTTTGGTGAAATTGAAGCTTCTAGTCGCGAACTTTCACGTTGGCGGTGAGTGTAGTCATCAATACCATCATTATAAAGGAAGCGATCAGCAAAAAAGAAAATAAATTCGTGGACAAAGCCGACACCGCCGAGGACGACAACGATATATGCAGATGAGACTATGTGTATGGGTGCACATTTATATATCATAATGACCAGTGCCTGACAGATGATATCTTGACTGACCTATCTGTAACGGCTTAATGCGGAAAAGAATGGCTGGTATCAATATATTCAAAACTAAACTCACAGCATTTCATCACCACCAAGCAGGCTAACCTTTCACCTATCCTGGTGAGGCTCCTTGCTTCGAACGCCGACTAAGGCTGAAGCTCACTCCCGACCTATCTTCGTGCTATCGTAAAGAATGCTAGAGGAATGGTCGATTCATTTTATCGCTCAAGAAAATGCCTAACTCTTACTGCAACGTACTAGAAGTGTCAGATCAGATTAAGAAAGGAGTATTGCTGCCATATCTGGTCTGGTGGCAAATCCTCACCGTCAAGACTTTGTTTGTCTTCCTCAACTGAACAAGTATAAATTAGGGCAGGTTGATTTTTCACTTTTTTTTAGAGAATCAACATTGTACTCAATGCAAAAGCTGGGGTTTGATATGCTAAGTATAGACACCAAAAATTAGATTTACCCATATTTAGCTTATTGACTCTTGTGTAAACCGGACCAATATTTAGCTTTTACCAATTCCGGAGCAATTAATTTGAAAGATCGTCTGAAAAATCTACAGAAATACTTAATTTTTGCAGGTTTTTGTTCACAGACTGACTTCAAAAATTTATTATTTCACGAATAAATTCAAATAAGGTTGATATCTTTTGTATTAGATACATTGAATGGAAAATATATTCAAACCATATTCTCATTATTCAACGCCAGCAAAGTATGTAATTTTTTACTGTATTCGATAAGGAAAAACCTTAAAAGAAATTAACAGATTACAAAAAAAGCTACTCAACGAATAAGATCTTACGCCATTTTTTAGGTCATATTAATAAAAAAATCCCAAAAAACTAGATAAAAATGCATGTAAAAATTTTTCAGAATTAACCTGTCGAAAAAAACAATATGTATAAAGGAAAAAGACAATAGAAAAAACTGTAGTTTTAGCCGACGCGTTTCGTCCAATGTGGACTTTTCATGGCAAAAATACGAAATGAATTTAAACGAAACAAAGTATCTATAAACAACAAACAAAATGTTTTTGAGATTTATGGTAAATTAATACAATTATGGCACAAGGCCGAAAAGGGGGAATGGGTTGAGACTGGACTTCACTAAATATCTTATACCTAGCTAATCGGATTTACGACCCATTCACTCGTTACAATTTCCTCATTCACCATAAAAATTCATCCATCATCAATCAATCATCCATACACCGTAATACCACATCCTCTCAGGTTGGAAATTTAAAAATAGCCAGAAAACATCCCAATGAGATGATAAATATTATTTACAATATATATATACAAATCGAATGAATGATCATGAAAGAGGAGGGGTAAACCCCAAAACAAACTAAATATCAAAGCAAAGCATAAAATAAACATAATTGATGTTAGTAGGTTCCGTCCAACCCCTTCGAAAAAGAGAAGCTGCTGTATTCTGCCCTTGGATAAAATCAAGGGGCTCTCTCGCTAGGGGAGAGAAGGAAAAGAGAAAATATAGACGGATATGGGTGAATCAATAATCCTGACCAAGTCGAGATGAAAATGTTGTTAGCAACTCGGAGAATTTAGAAACGTTATTGTATATTCATATGGTCACCTGAAAAATTACGTCAATTACTTTATGTTTGAAGAGAATATTTTCACGTGTAGAAATATTGTTTGTATTGTTGGATTCAACCGTTTTCTTTTGATTTCTTGATATATTTGTTGTGTACATTGGCTTTGGAGATTAGTGATTCTGTTAGGAAAGGTGATATTGGGAAAAAACCTGGGCATAGATTAATATTTGGATAATATAATAAACATGTATATAACGCCATAATATTGCTGGGCACAAATTAAGACCAAATGTTTTAAATTTGCATTGTTTATTGAAAATCACATTAAAACTACAGCACTGTATAATATATTACATCATAACATAGCTAAATTGTTTTAAATAGTCTAATTTCCCTTTGAAATAAATGAAGGTCTTATTTGATGACTCAATGATTTAGTAAAAATGTGCTTGTAAATAATACATTTCATAAGGTTGTTCTATAAAGCTTTTCACTGATCACCGGAAAGAAATTCCAACGCTACAATTTTTAACATAAATTTAATGTTTAAATTCTTTCCTCAAAAAATGCCGTTATTTATCCTGTCAAACCGCAACTTATAAGTTGAGTGGAATACCACGGTTCCAAAATCGACCTAAATACCATCTTTCTTAATTAAAGGCTCTAATGTGATGTCAATTCGATGTATTTATTAAGACAATAAGAATATTATCATGGTAATGCTAATGATTAAACCAGTAAGAGGATGAGTCCGAAAGACGAAGAATGACGGTCCTCGCTAAAACCTACAGGTGCGGTGTAGGATGAAACTAGTCATAGCGCAGCCTATTCGATGTTCAGTTTCCTTATCTCCTATATTAAATTTGTTACATGACTTTTTACTAATGGCTTTAATATTTTTTTGTAAGAACAGAGAAGTAGCCAACATTGAGCCCGTCCTGGGTATGACGATAAACTACGTCCAGCAGCAAGGCTCAGGAGGTTTTGAGGAGCGTGGAACCACCTATTAATTGCTGGTGTTCCCAGGTCTACCCTGATCCGGGGTGGTAGCACCTGTTAGGGTCCCAGCTATGGGAAAATAGCTGACCCCACAACCTGACTCAAAACACTATGAAAGTGTAAAAATAGATTTCCATACCAGAAATTCTTTTTTTTAAAAAAAATTAGTATCAGCAATAAATATTTGAAAAAAGAAAATATTACCAGAAATAAAAATCTTGTCAGCATTAAATAACCCATTGAGGTTAATATACCACAAAACAAAACAAACCAAACTATACATTTTTTTTTTTTTAAATATTACCAGCTATACATTTTTGAAAAAAAGGAAATTTTGTCGGCATTAAATAACTCTTGTGGGGCTCACCCCTTGTACACAAGATGAACTCGTCCAAAGTATACTTATACTACGGAGAGATAGCGTGACGAAAACGTCGAGACAGGGTGTTAACCCAGAATATATACGAGAGTCCAGAAAGAGAGATAATTACGGCTTCACTAACAGAGACTTGTACATATACTTTTCTACTAACCCGCATTCCTGGACTACTAATCTTCATTTCAAGTTTGTCTTATTGCGTTTAATACACTTATTTTTCTATTTCAATTACTAGCGTTTTTATTTATTTGTGCAGGATTCCATCCCCGGAATCCACAACAATAACTCATTTTGGTTGATATGCCGTAAAACAAAACAAACCTAACCAAACCAACATTGAGCGAAGTTCGAAGATGAATGGTCTCATCGCTAAGTTTGGCTGATTTTGTTTAGTGACATATCAATAACTCTATGGGTCATTTAATGCCGAAATTTAAATATTTTGAACGCAATTGTATGCCTTCAACTACAGATAAAATGTATTGTTGGGAATTTTACTATAAATAGGTATTGTGGTAATTTCACTAGAAATTATTAAGTTTTATTGTTAATATTTTATATAAAAATGTATTACTGGTATATTTAGCATAAAATGTATTTTTATATTTTCATACGGTTTTGGTTTTCTTTGTTCACTCTTTTCCCAAAACCGG
>CAHIKZ030004870.1:287500-310000 GCA_903632075.3 Acanthosepion pharaonis | reverse complement strand
GATAGATAGATAGATATAACTATTCAGACACAATCAGAAACGCCACTACCGAACCGATTTCTACTAAGCTATTATCTACTTAAAGGTGAAAACAAGATTATTAGCACCAGGAAAAAAAATATTTTCGAAGTAATCTCACGAAAATCGACTGATGTATTCTCTAGGAACATCTGTCTATCTATTACTGTATGCAATGCTATCTATCTATCTATCTATCTATCTATCTATCTCAGCCTGTTCATTATCTATTTATCCATCTATCCATCACTGTATGTTCTCTGTCTATCTATCATTTTGCTCTCTATTTATCTATCAAGCTATCAATCTATTTATCTATCTCTGTATTTTTATCTATCTATCTAAGGGTGTCCGTAATCTATCTGTCTATCTATCTATCTATCTATCTCATAATGTTCGTTATCTATCTATCTTTCTTTGTATCTAACGATCTCAGTATGTTCGTTATCTATCTATCTATCTATCTATCTATCTATCTATCTATCTATCTATCTATCTATCTATCTATCTATCTAATTCAGTATGTTCGTAATCTATCTGCGTATCTATCTCAGTATGTCCGTTATCTATCTATCCATGTATCTATCTATTTATCTATCTATTTAGAATAAATCGATATTGATTGAGAAGCTCTTCATGGCCGAGTAGTCAAAGCACACCAAATCAGACTGTGCTTCCTCCTGCAAAGAGAGAGACATTTTTAAATCATGCTGAAATTCACATTTTGTTTATTAAATGTTCTTTAGTAGGAAGGCCGGCAGACGAAAAATATAGCGTTTAAAATAAACGGAGAATCTACTCAAATACAGTCATCCAATAACGAAGCAATTAAACAAACACACACAAAGGTATCTACTGAAAATAAACTTTGAGGTAATACACACACACACACACACACACATATATATATATATATATAAAGAAATAATAGATATATATATATATATATATATATATATATATATATTAAACCATTATTTTTTATATATGAACATATCTCTATACACACACATACATGTATAAATAAATCGTTTGTTATACACACACACACACACATATATATATATATATATATATATATATAGATATATATAAGTGTCTGTCTGTGTGTGCAGTAATTTTCAATACATATATATATATATATATATATATATATATATATATATATATATATATATACATACATGCATATATAAGTGTGTGTCTGTGTGTGTAGTAATTTTTAATACATAAATATATATATATATATATATATATTTGAATATTACCCTTTTATAGATATATTATAGTAACTAATTTTACATTCACACACAAGCATATTTATATGTACATATCTATCTCTTCCTATCTATCTCTTTCTCTCTCTCTCTCTCTCTCTCTAGATATATATATATATATATATATATATATATATAGAGAGAGAGAGAGAGAGAGAGAGATACATTTAAGAATATGAATAGTACAAAATACATAGTAAATATAGTTAAAGGAGTGTAATTAGCTATAAATTAATAAATATATATATATATATATATATATATATATATATATATATATATATATATATATTTTGTATGTATTGTATATGTGTGTATAGAATGTCCATCAGAAATTATTCACGCTATTTACATTGTTCGGAATCTTGTCCTCATCTCTGTTGCGACATTCACAGTGTTTCGGTTGTTGTACGCTCCGACTTTCTTCAGGTTGAATTTCAAACCAAACCCTTTATTTCGTCGACCGTGTTTGATTGTACTAGTTCGACACACCGTGTCTCAGTTATCTCCCTTTAATTCAACTCTTCCAAGTTTTAGTTCACCACTGCTGTTGTCAGGTATTAAACTCACATCTCTTTGGTTCCAAGCCACTGGATCGAATCAACGCTTTTTTTCCACTGGGCCACTATAATTCACAAAGAATGCAGGTCATGTGGTGGTTTTAAAAGACTCATGCCCATCAAATGCCAGAAACAGTATCTAATGTTGTGAGCGGTTATGGCTTCGGAGTCTGTGGAAAACAATGCAAATCACTAGCCTGGCTTTAAAAGTCATTTCCGTGCCTGGCACCGGTGGGTCTTTGAGGGATATTGTGGGATAACGATGCCCGATAACAAGAGAGCAGCTATCATTTGTGTATATGTAGGGGAGTGGCTACTTAAATGTCTTTTATTTATTTGGCTAAAGACATGAACCTGAGAATTAAGAAAACCGTTCTACTAATAGGTTGGTTTCCTTGATTTTGTTTAGCTGCATATCAACCTGTTGTAGCATACCTACGGGCGATAATGGGTATGTCCCTATTCATATAAAGACAGTAGTAAATACTGTATGTTGGTCTGCAGTTGGGCCGAGTCTCGTCTCAGGAAACAGCTACCCGACCTTGTTTTATACTAGGTCTACGGGGAATTTTTGGCCTAGACTACGGGCTCGGATACCCTACATTAAATTCAGCCTTGTGCTACATCTGACCGCATGGGGCGGATGGTAGATATCCTGCATTTGGAGATTCGTCTCCAGCTGTGCTGATCAAACTCTCTGCCTCCGAGCAGAGAGTATCCCCAGACGAGGCTGTGTCGAAGGGTAGTCTCGTCTCGGGAAACAGCTACCCGACCCCGTTTTATACGGGGAATTTTTGACCGAGCCTACGGTTTCGTATACCCTACATCAAACCGTGCGGGCAGTTGGTAAATATCCTGCAGTTGGAGATTCGTCTCCAGCTGTGTTGGTCAAACTCTCTGCCTGGAATTGCATGCCTTCAACTACAGATAAAATGTATTGTTGCTAATTTTAGTATGAATTGGTATTGTTTTTTTTTTAAATTGCTTATATTTTCACTATAAAATATGTATTTTTTTATACTTTTACACTGTTCTGTTATGTTTTGATGTTCACTATTTCGCCATAGCTTGGACCCTAACAGGTGATACGACCCAGGGTCAAGGTGGATCTGGGAGCAACAGTAACTAAGAGGTGATTCTACGTTCCTCAAAACCCTCCAATCTCCCGATCAGAGTCCTTGATGCCGGATGTAGTTTATCGTCATCCCCAGGACTAACTGAATCAATAACGAACGTGCAATAAGATCTTAATGAAAAATATTTGTCTAAAGACGATGATTCCAAAATTCAATTTGTAGCAATCGCCTCTTTCCCAAAGAAAGCTGCAAAAGTGGGCGGTCTTTTTGGTGGAAGAAAAACAATGATTTGCTATAACGAGGAAGAAATTGAGTGATTATCAATAAAAAGAAATGTATTAATTAGTTTGTAAATGAAACGACATGACGTGTATTCTATATGCAAATATACGTGTGCGTATACAAAGCTAATATATATATATATATATATATATATATATATATATATATATATATATATATATATATATATTGGTGTCTGTGTGTCAATAGAAGTTTATCTATATAAGGATGGATACAAGGCCACAGAACATCTGTTAGAGCGACTGACTTGCAAAACTCTGACCAATTCAACAAACATTAATGTTATTTTTGGAATGGCTTCTTGGTGGTGCCGGTGATGTTTCCCTCTCTCTATATAAATATGTACAAGAAAATATATATATATATATATATATATATATATATATATATATATATATATATATGCCACATTCGTTCAGAACATCAGCAGATATTCTCCAAAAGATATGTAGTAATGGCCGTACTCAGACACGAGTTAGCAAAACCACCACACACACACACACACACACACACACACACACACACACACATATATATATATATATATATATATATATATATATATATACTTACTAATTGTGTGTCTATATATATATATATATAGATTCACCAAGTATATATATATATATATATATATATATATATATATATATATATATACTAAGTATGGGCTTATATGCATTTTCTAAGTGTATATATATATATGTATATTTACTAAGTGTATATATATATATATATTTACTCTTGTGTATATATATATATATATATATATATATATATATTAAAATAGGCAGCATATATTTTATATTACAAACGATCTCATCATTCAGTGCTTATAATTATGTCTACTAGCGAAGGGATTTCTCAATAATTGCATTAACATTGCTAATTGATTCAAAATATCATTAACTCTTTGTTATATATATATATATATATATATATATATATATATATATATATATATATATATATATATATATACGCACAATGATCGTCATTTAATCTGATGTTCTATACCATTTAACTAAAGAGAATCGTCTGGTTAGCAAAGTCCAAATTACTGTTTTTAAACACTATCTTCGACGATTTTTCTCGATCGATCATATCTGCTCAAGAAACGTCTCTTAAGATATACAATGACAACATATAATGAAATGGATTAAGTCCGCCAATGATATATGTTTGTGTGTGTGTGTGTGTGTGTGTGTGCCTGTATTTATGCATGTATATATACATATATATATATATATCTGTATATATATATGTATATTTTGCATGACCACCTTCTGCCATATATTTGAAGGGATATTATGTATAACAACTCGTAAAACGCATACACACACACAAACATCCCATATGAATTACCGATAAGATTGTGTTTGCATTATTTATATGTTTACGCATTATGTTAATGCATGCTTGTATGTGAATATATGCAAGTGTGTGTGTATGTACATATGTGTAATTGTGTATGTATGTGTATAATTCAGTATGCGTGTGTATGTCTACGCCTTTATCCACTGTGCCATGTGTCCTTGAGGCGTTAGTTAGATCCAATGACAGGACCCAAAGAGTGTGAGTTCAATACCTGGTTAAGGCAGTGGAGAACTTGGAGAGGGGAATTAACAGGAGATAACTGATAACTGACATCCATTAGACATGACACGTGGAACTAGAACAGTCTATTCCAGCGTGCGAAATAAAGGGTTCAGTTCGACATTCCAACCGATCTGATCACTTTTCATGAATTTAGTTCATCCGTGGACTTTCCACGAATATACTTCATCCGAGCACTTTCCATGAATATAGCTCACCCGATGACTTTCCATGAATATAGTTCATCCGAGCACTTTCCATGAATAGACTTCATCCGAGGATTTTCCGTGAATATAGTTCATTCGATCACTTTCCATGAATATAGTTCATCCGAGAACTTTTAATAAATATAGTTCATTCGATCACTTTCCATGAATATAGTTCATTCGAGGACTTTCCATGAATATAGTTCATCCGAGGACTTTCCATTAATATAGTACATCCGAACACTTTCCATGAGGACATCCCATTTCTTTTGAGGCTGGAGGGTGTGTTCTAAGGACCTTCTACCAAAACATAATACTGCTTTTTTGGCTTTATCTGGCTCTCTGGTAGAGTCAGGTGCTTATTGGAGAGGCACAGAAAGCTGACCATTTTATTTGCATCTTTAGCTCGTATGCATGAGATCCACTTGAAGTTAGGTGTCAGTTTAAGGCCCAATAGTCACTCAAGGCATAGTGCCTCTCTCTTCGGAGTAAAATCGATGATGATGGATTGGGACTCTTTTGCTGCAGCCTGTCCTTTCTTACCACCACAGAATCTACCATGTAAATTTAGAGGATAAGCATGTGGAGTCAGATAGTTACAGAAGCCTTACGGAGTACTCATCATTTTACGTATATCCTTAGCAATGGATCGTATAGTGATGGCTCGAGTTCCACTTGAGGTCAGGTATAAGGCCTAATAGTTTCTCTCGGCACGGTGCCTCACCGAAGGGACATCCGTTTATCGTGATTGGTGATATTTTGGGGTCCGATCGACGATATGAATACATTAAAACTAGTATGCAAAATATGCACAGCTAGACTACCGATTTATCGATAAAGGGTCAGGTACCAAGTTTAATCTGGACAAAGCTGAACGACTGCAAAATCTTCCTTATTCTTGACAAGTGTTAGGCCAATCCTAAATCGCAGATATTGTGTAAGAATAATGTATTTACAGATTACTTAATACCAAACGGTACACCCTCTTATCTATTCCCAACACCAAGGAACATTGTGTTCAGTTAATGTTTGATCTCATTTCATAATGTGTAATTTCTAGTTCACCTGATGAGATATTTATCAAGGAATTGAATCTGAGAAATATACAAGATTCTAACAGGTTTAAAGATATCAGATCTACATATTGAGTGGGTCAGAGACGTATTATTGAATTATTGATACTTGACATCTGGTGGTCCAAGAAAATGGATATTCCAGCAAAGTTCTGGAATCAAAAGTACCATGAATGTAGTAGTTTAGACATGGATTTTCATCATGAATTAAAACTAGTAAAATACAGACAGACCATCGATTTTCCGATAATGAGTCAGGTATCACTTTTAATCTGGTCAAAATTACGAGTACACTGTGCACCTGTAGACTTGCCGGTAGGCTGCAAAATTATTCTCATCCTGGACAATTATTAGGCCAATCCTAAAGCGCAAATGTTGTGTAAGAATAATGTATTTACAGCGTACTTACTACTAAACGGTACACCACTTTATCCAATCCTAGCATGAATAAATTCCGCGATCTATATAAAGGCTAAGTATCACTCACTTTTCATGAATCCTAAATGTTAGATGTGATAAACGCTGTCCATCCTGCTGGGACATTTATCAACGAGTTTAATATGGGAAATATTTGTTTAATGGAAGTGTCTAAGAATCTTAATACTTTAAACATACGAGACGTTCATATTTAGTTTGCCATTTCTCTATTATTGAATTATTATTCTATCATTTCGGTTGATCAGTCAAAGAGATTTCTCGGCACGGTTCTGAAACCAAGAATGCTGAAAATAAGTCTTATAGCGCGTCTTTCCTTGGAGGAATGGTTAGCAAGTTATACTGTACTAATTTCGACTCTCACTGTGTGCTTCATATTTGTGGCCATGGAACGCAACAGCTTAACCCGAAATTTGAACTCAACTCATCGATTCCAATTTCAGCACTGCTAACAGTTACACTACATATACATCATAGGTGACCCTTTATGAAACGCTTGTCATAGAGTGATGGTTAATGAGCTAAACCTACGAACTGGAAAAAAAAAATCTATCTTACATATTTATAAGTCTATAATTCGTCCTTGCTTTGAATATTGCTACCATATCTACTCGGGTGCTCCTGCAATATATTTAGATATTCTTGATAAAATCCAAAGAAGAATCTGCAATGTTATTGGTCCTGACATGACATCTCGGCTTCAGTTCTTTTCGCACTGCTTCCCTGCATATTTCTATAAATAGTAATTGTTCTAATGAACTTTCCCCTATGATACCTAGACTTTATGAATTTAAGTGCAGTACTAGATTAGTGGCAAGATCTCATCATTTTACAGTTTAAATTGCTAACTGTGACCGTAAGTTCTATGCTAACAGTTTCTTTCATCGCACTTCTTGCTTGTGGAACTTTATTCCGGCTTCTTGCTTCCCAGTCAACTTTGACCTTCAAAAATTTAAATGCAATATCAATCGCTATCTCCTGTCTTCTTAATTCATGTTCTTTTAATGTTCTCTCGCCTTAATAGTAGGTTTTATTCCTATTCTCTAACACTCAATAACCTTGTTATGGTCCAGGTTAGGAGCAAGGAAGAACAACACGAACACAAGAGTAGAAATAACGAAGGTGTATTACACGAAATAATAATACAAGATGTGGAAGGTGTTAGTATGACTGTCAGTCTGGTTTGGAGTGAACTACTATCGGCTCGACTCGATTCGGTATCTAGCCACACCCCCCACGAGGGTTGCATGTGGCACAAGGCCAGGTTTATCGTGGGTTTCCCGAGCCCGTAGGCTCGGCCAAAGAATGCCCGTATAACCCGTATAAACGAGATCGGGTTGATCATTTCTCCCCGAACGAGATTCTGCCCTTCGGCGGAGCCTCGTCCGGGTTCCTCTCTGCTCAGAGGCAGAGAATTCGACCGTCAAGCCGAGAAGCTCGTCTTGATTCGTCCCAGTCTCTTGAGAAACGTAGTATACATAGTGTTAGGAAGAGTTCATTCTGTAGTTATAGGTAAGGACCCATGACAAACCTCTTGCGTCTTAGTGGCTTTATTGCTTTCGTTAGGGTGAAATGGTTTCAAAAAAGTACGATATTCCTTAGTGAAAGTCAGCAATAGTTTTAAATGCAGATAACGTTGCCTTTAACGAAAAGTTACAAAATTCAAGACACATTGTAAAAGAATGTGTGAGTGAACAAGTGAGCAGGAAATGAAACAGTTTTAATAAACATTATTTTCCTCATGAAATTAAGCATGCCATGCCATTTAGAAAGTAAAACGGGTCGTTGAGGTTTGCCCATGACTGGTCAATATGGTAAAAATATAGTCACTTGCATAGTAGCCAATCGATAAATTTCTCTTCGCCTCGTAGGATCTAGACTCCTATAGGGACGTCAAGCATGACTTCCAA
The DNA here is from genome assembly GCA_903632075.3 of Acanthosepion pharaonis. Lineage (NCBI taxonomy): Eukaryota > Metazoa > Mollusca > Cephalopoda > Sepiida > Sepiidae > Acanthosepion > Acanthosepion pharaonis. Next base: position 301,546 of record CAHIKZ030004870.1, on the reverse strand, counting down.
CTCGTTCACAAATGTCTACCCTATAAGCCACATGCAACCGTTTTCTCGGATCAATGATGTAAAATGAATCCTCTAGAGCTTAAAAGGCGACAATTCCTCATCAGGGCCTACAGACTGACGCTGCAGAATCTGAAACAAAGAACAGATCACTTGAAGACTTCCAACTGCAGAATCAACTAAAATTGGATAGCAGACGTAACTAGAAGGGAAGATAACAATATGAAAAAAAAAAAATTATCAAAATAAAAGGATCTTGAAGTGGAAATCTAAGAAGTGTGGCACATGAGGATATCAATAATTCCAGTTGTAGTTGGAGCACTCGGATTGATTGAAAAAGGTTCCGATGCACTCAGGGAAGGGATTCCTGGTAGCCCATGCTTAAAAAAATGCAAAAAACTTATGCTCACAAATACAGCCCCACACCTTACGAAAGGTTTTATCTATGTAAAATGTGTGTTTCTTTTTTTCTTTTTTCAAAACTGGTCAGTGGAAAATATCATGAAGCCATTTCTGAACTTAGGTCTCTGGTTGGGACCCGTAACGGAAATGTGTATACAACAAAAATCAAAGGAAATAATAATAATAATAATAATAATAATAATAATAATAAGAAGAAGAAGAAGAAGAAGAAGAAGAAGAATGCGGCAAGATAGAGTGACTAGTATCTGCACTGGAAAATGTGCAACTTTTATGGGAAGGAAGCAGCAAGAAATTGGTATGAACATCATCCTGATCCGCTTAGAGAGATAGAACCTGTAATAATTTGATGGAACTTTACAATACACACAGACTGAGTAATCAAAGCTAATCGTTCAGACATCTTGATTAAAGACCACAAGAACAGAATGTGCTTTCTTATTGACATGGCAGTCACTGCAGATTATCATTTATCTTTGGAGATCTTAAAAAACTATCAAGATACAAGGATCTTGAAATGGAAATCTCAAAATATGGCACACGAGGATATCAATAATTCCAGTTGTAGTTGGAGCCCTCAGATTGATTGGAAAAGGGTCCGATATACCCAGGGAAGGGATTTCTGGTTGCCCATGCTTTAAAGAAATACAAAAAATTGTACTCACAATTACACCTCACGCATTGCGAAGAGCTTTATGTGTATAAAATGTTTGTGATCGTAAGTTATTGTTTTTGTTGTTGTTGTTGTTTTTTTGTTTTGTTTTTTTTTACAAAAATGCTCAGTGGAAAATGTCAGGAAAACATTTCTGACCTTAGGTCTCTTGTTGGGACCCGGAAGGAAATGTATCTACAACATAAATCAAAGGAATTAATAATAATAATAATAATAATAATAATAATTACAGTTCTATTAACCGTCTTGTTGTTTTAACCGAAAAATGTTACTAAATTCATCCACCCAAATTTAATGATTAGGATAAATTAAAAGAAAATGAAAAAAAAAATCTATGTAACAATCAGATTCGTGTTACCAGTAGGCAGCATTTGTGTATAGAAACGGCAACGAGGCGATGATGACAACAGCTAACCAAGAGGCAGAGACCAAGTCATCTCTCTACCTGCTACCGCGCTCCTTTGACACGGCCAGTGCTAGCGTCATCGAACGGATCGATATAATCTTTCAGAATAAAAGCGACAACGGGTCATTAAATTATATTTCGTACGATCAGGAGGGCATATTACGTAATCGACACGGCTACATTATCATATACCCTCACCGAAAATAAACACTTGACTTATTCTGACACAAGGTCACCAGAGGTGTGCATATTTTGCAAAGGACGCCGTAATCAGATGGTGGGGCAACCGGTAAACTGCGAAAATGCTAGACACCATGTAGCGACGATTTCTATGTTCACACACACACACCATATATATATATATATATATATATATATATATATATATATATATATATAAAATTGCTAATATATATATATATATAAATTACTATATATATATATATATATATATATATATATATATATGTAAATTGCTAATATATATATATATATATATAAAAACTACTGATATCCCTGACGAGTGGACCGAATGATTGCTGGAGGGTCCGTCAACGAAACTCTAGGGTCGGGATGCTAAATGTAACACCAATCAGCTAAGTGACAAATATTATATTTGTATTACTCATATATATATATATATATATATATATATATATAGATATATATATATATGGGGGTGCGCGTGCGCGTGTGCGTGTATGTGTGTGTGCGTTTATATATATATATATATATATATATATATATATATATATATATATATATAGCTTTCTCGGATCGATGATTAAAAAGTGCTTTCATGCGAATGAAGGCTGTAGTTCTTAACAAGGACTCTGATATCTCTCTCAATTAAGAAAATGCAACGAACCCGACTGGAATTCGAACTCTTCTCTCTTATCATTCTTAGACGACATCCTTTACTCCACAGTTACTTTTTTTTTTTACGCGGTTGCCAAATATATGTGAGTTAAATTATGCTTAAATATGAAATATTCTCTTCTTGGTGGAATCAATAGATATCTTGTCGAACTCGGCGCAAGTCGAAAGTCAAAATCAGATTTCGAATGCTGATTTATTTTATCAGCCTCCAGACAAAATATATACATTTTAAAGTCTCGAATATATTAAGATAAGAAATCAATGTTCCTCGTTAGCAGGATTATCTAAAATTGTAGTTAATCACGTTTAGTCTATACGACGTTTTCACAGATTTTTAAATGTAGTTCCACATTAATAAGCTTAAGACAGGATGTATCCAATTTATCGTTGTCTATAAAACTGTTTTTAACCAGAATTTAAACTATTGTTCGTCTCTCCACGATTGTCTACGAAAACTGTTCTCAAAATTATTTGTTTTTATACAAAATTTCCGACGAACCCGACAAGTTCGAACTCGACTCTCCGATTTCTCACTCCGAACTGCCATTACATTCACTTGCGACATTTGTATATATATATATATATATATACACATATGTATGTGTGTGTGTATTTAAATAAAAAGAAAGAACAGTAAGATATGTAATCAGGTGTTCTTATTGATATTTATATATATATATATATATATATATATATATATATATATATATATATATATATATATATATATATATACCACCAAAATTGTGCAAATCGTAAACAGCAAAATTTTTCAATTGTTAGATTAAGCTTTGAGCCGTTTTATCTTATCTTACAAATGATTAAAGATATCTTACTGGAATTATCCGAGGTTTTTATAACACTATTGGATTCTACTTTGAACAATAAAAATGTATTTAGCTCTAAGTTGAAATAATGATCGCTCTTGTTACTGTGACCTCCTGATTCAGTTTTCATCTCGACTGTTCCCTCTTTTTTAAAATTATGCGTCGTTCTCTTGATGGTTCTTGAATGGACTTTGAAGATGGAAGCCAGAGTATGAATGTTGGTGCCATTAATGAAATCATGAATGATCTTTTTCACCTCACCATTGCTCAGTTGGAAGGACATAGTGGGGCTGACACAGAACGATTTTAATCTGTTCCCTTTCTTGCTGAATAACTCAAAGGGTTTTTCAGTGATTCTGACGACAAATGGTGACAAGATAGCTAAATGACTGATCTGAAAACTATAAAAAGAAACTTAATTAGTTTAGTGTTTTTCTAGATATTAAACATTTTGTGGGATGGACAATTATCTCATGCTGTTACACGATTTGGACAATTTTTCTGTATATGTTGGAACAGTTGATATGACTTTTCCCTGATAACGTAACTGTCCGGGTTTCAATTCTCGGTAGTGTATGCACTATTGATTAGTCCCAAATATAGGACGAAACGGCATTCTGTAGAGGTTTGAAGCATTATTTAATTATCTCAAATCCTCCTAATTTATACATATATATATATATATATATATATATATATATATATATATTGAACAATAAAAAATATTAAAAAATTAAAATCATCAGACACACTGGGTTGTATATAAATATTCCTTCGTTTTTATTATTATTTCATTTAGATTCCTCGACTAGTTTCGGCCAACATGGCCATCATCAGGAAAAAAAAATGTTCTGCTTGCTGGTAGCAGTGAACTACAGAAATGAATGTCTTGATGGAGAAAATGAACTTTTGTCTGTAGCTTTCATTTGTTTTTTTTATTTTTTTATTTTCTTAACATGAATTTTTGGTCAGTCATTGTGTTGGTCAAACAGTCTCTTTTAAGTTATATATATATATATATATATATATATATATATATATATATATATATATATGTACTAGCAGCGTTGCCCGGGGATGTAACAGTAAGTGATAGATCAAGTATCGACCATCATAAAGACTGAAAAATAAAATTGACAAAGATTATTGTTTAAGGTTGACGGAAGGTTTTTTTTTTTTTTTTTTTACGAATTGGTCAAACCCAAATTCAAACAAAAACATTGTTTTCAATCGTTATGAGTCTATCGATTGAATAGAATTTTATTATAAACAATTGTCTTGTAAATGGAATTTTTAAAGCATTCTGAATGTAAAAATAAAGAAAAAAGTGTGCAAGACAATAAGAAACACTACCTGCCAAAAAAAAGTGAAGTTTTGTTGAAATCGGTTGAAAAATGTAGGAAATCCGATCCCATATATAAACGAACACACACACACACACACACACACACACACACACACACACACACACACACACACACACACACACAAACAAACACAAACAACCTGGGTTTTATAATAAGTATAACTCGATATGAGTTGTCCCTCTTTCATTTTGGCGACAGAATCGTGTTTTATCGTGTTTCAAATTGATTTTGTGCAAATACAATTGTGTTTTCCAATTTTTGGCACTGTCAGAACCACCGCATGGTAATTTTACGCAGTCCTGTGAAGTTTTGTTGAAATCGGTTGAAAAATGTAGGAAATCCGATCCAATATATAAACGTACAGACACAAACACACACGCACACACACACAATCTGCGTTTTATAATAAGTAAGATGTATGTATGTATGTATATATATATATATAAATCTTCTGTAATTGAAGGCCTTTGCCAACTCACATATGAAATATAGATTTCAATTTTCCATGATATAACCTGCCTTATATCGTCAGATATATTTCAGGAAATTGGCAATCACAGTGAAAGTAAATAAGAAGATTTTGAATTATCTGTAAGAAAACAGAATGCATGACTCTTAGCAAAAGGATGAGCCTAAGATGCGAATTGAAAAATTGCAAGAATTATTATCTCTCAGTTGCCTCTCTGTCTTGTGATTGGCCCTGATGTGGCATCTTGTTTACAGTCACTCTCTCCCAGATGTGCTGTCACTTCCCTCTATCTTTTCTACAAATACTTTCACAGTAACTGCTCCAACGATCTACTTCCACTGGTTCCCAAAATGCACAAATTTAAACGTGCTACTAGGCTGGCATCTCATTCCTACTCTTTCACTGCCGAAACAGTTAAACGTAGCCGTCTCTTCTACTCCAATAGCTTCATGTCTCGCACTTCCCGTCTGTGAAACTCCCTTCCTCTTACTTGCTTCCCTGATAGCTATAATCTCCAACTATGCATATGCAATGTCAATCGACATTGCCAGATGCCTTAATCTAAATCCCCAGCCTTCTCTTCATCCTTTCCTCTATCATGCCTCTTTACAATTGGTCCCACACTCTGTAACCCTTTGCGTGCTAGTGGCACTCCTGCCTTGCTTGGGGTGAAATGCTTAGAAAGATTGTGACTCAGATGTGGTTCGATGTGCGGACCGAGACGCAGCTGAGGAAAATAAATACTGTGAGGTGTCCGGTCCCGGGAAACAGCTGCCCGTGGCTACATCTCCCTCATTGCACACCAGAGGAAGGATCGATAGTCATACCGATGCCAGCGCAACTAACGGCTACGGAAGCTGGGTAATTTTTGTCCCTGGCCCGGGTGTACGCGCTGGGGTTTCCCCACATTAAACCCAACCTCGTGTCACATCCTCTATCAGTAGGGTTGGGGACGAGGTAAATGCTGCCATAATTAAACTAGTAATGAAATTTAAATATCTGGGGAGCATTTCAACGGAGAACGGAAAGTGTGGCACTGAAATCCGAAGTCGTATTGGGATAGCCAAATATTCATTCCAAAAGTTAAGCATTGTACGAAGAAATTCGCTAGAAAAAAGGAAAATAGCAGTAAACTGTTACGTGATAACTGTCCTCCTGTATGTACTGGACAATCTCCTCAAATATGAAGAAGAGACTTGAAACAACAAAAATGTGGTTATACAGCAGGATGCTGAGGATACCATATGAGAAAATGCGAGGTTTTATAAAAAAAAATTGAAACAAAAAGGAAAAGGACCCTTAAGATCTGGAAGAGACAGCTAAGGTTTCTAGGGCATATAATGAGGAAAGCGGGCTTGGAAAATCTGATACTCACAGGACAGAAGCCAAGAGGGACAGAGGAAAACAACGCATAAGGATGTGCTTGAGTAAATGGATGGCGGAACAGGGTTTAGGGGAAATAACAAAAAGACGAAGTTTATTAAGAGCTACAAGAGACAGGAAGGTGTGGAGAACCATGATCGCCTATCTTCTGGGGGAACACGACACATAAGGAGAAGAGAGATGATGAATGTTATAATCACCGAGCCAAGTCCGTCCCGCCCTGCTAATTCGCGTGTTGTCTTTACGCCCAACAACGTCTCTGTGTGACGATTTCGTCTGATATATATATATATATATATATATATATATATATATATATATATATATATATATATATGATGGTTGTCACTTATTAGCAGAAGAAACCATCTCTTCACTTATTAATTTTGTATTTTTTATTCAGAATGTTATTATTTCCATCATTTTTAGCTCTCTGCTATGGGCTCTTAAGTGATTTTTAATGGCCAGATTCACTTTTACAACCTCTCTTACACATGTGACACGCATAATTTTTGTCTGAGTTACCCTATTTTGGGAACTTGACTGACCCTGTGTACAATCATTTGACGTTTGAGTCATACAACAGATATACAAACCTTTGTCACAAAACTCACACAAGAAACGTTTTCTTTTCTTTCATTTTTTTTATTAAGCGTTTCACCCCAAGCAAGGCGAGAAGCCACTAGGACGCAAGGGGTTACAGAAAAGATTGGAGCGAGAGCAGATAGGAGTGATAGAAGAAAGGATGAAGAAAAGGATAGTGGATAGATCAAGGCAACTGGAGATGTCGATTGACATTACATTTGAATAGCTGGAGATTATAGCTCTCAGGGAAACTGGAATAGGGAAGGGAGTTTCACAGGCGAGAGGTGCGAGACATGAAGCTATTAGAGTAGAAGAGACGGCTACATTTAGGAGTTTCGACAGTGAAAGGGTGAGAGTGGGATGCCAGCCTCGTAGGGCGCTTGAACTCATGAAGTCTGGGAACCAGCGAATGCAGCTCCTCGGAGCAATTGCCATGAAAGTATTTGTAAAACAGACAGAGAGTGGCGACGGCGCGTCTGTGAAAAAGTGACTGGAGACGAGATGCCAGAACAGGGCCAATTATATTGCATATCCGCCTTTGGAGCCTACCAAGAATCCAGAGGCAAACAGAAGGGGCTCCAGACCATATATGGCAGCAATACTCCATGCAAGGCCGAATTGGTGATTTGTAGAGCTGGAGGATCGATTCCGGGGAGAAAAATCTCCTGGCGCGGCACAGGGAGTCAACTTTCCTTGCGGTGGACGAAGCAATTGACTCAATGTATTTGTTCCATCTCAGGTCAGCAGTCAACGTGAGACTTGCGGGTCTTTGTGATAGTGCTTCATTCACGGGAGTTTTCAGTTAACCACTCTGGTGTGATCCCATGTGACTGGCTAAACCCGCCGCCGAGACAGTGACTTTTCCACAAACACTGCAAGTGTGTTTGTGTCCCAATAGCTCTGGAGCGGATTCTATTTCTCCCTTCCTAATGGAGTGATTTTTTGTTGGAATGCCCAATTCTCATTTGCACAAAATTGTTGCTGCTTTCCCAAATCATATATATATATATATATATATATATATATATATATATATATATATATATATATGTATCAAAAAACAATTTATACAAAGAATTAAATAGCAATGTTAATGTAATTAATGGCGAAATCACTTCGCTAACAAGACTTCATGAGATATTAGGTTACTATCAATTCCTTGAATAACATGATCCTTATATTCGATTTGTTGTCAGATTTAAGATACATGCCAAGTACTTTCGACAATTTCAAATTGTCATCTTCAGAGCGCAATTCATAGTAAGTTAATGTCTCATAAAGTCCTGACAGCGAAGTGATTCCGACATTGATCACATTAACATTGCTATTTAATGCTTTGTATAAATTGTTTTTTATTATATAAAATATAAGCTTCATACTCTAATATACATATATATAAATATATATATATATATATATATATATATATATATATATATATATATATATATAATAACGTCCATTATATATATATATATATATATATATATATATATATAACCGTCCATTATATATATATATATATATATATATATATATATATATATATATATATATATATATATATGTGTGTGTGTGTGTGTGTGTGTGTGTGTGTGTGATGGACGGTTATTCGTTTCCCAGCACATACGCCTGATAGAGCGTTTAGCCAATCTTTGTTGCACACGCTTACTCAAGTAAATTTTTAGTCTGTTCAACTCCCACCTGTGGTTTATATTGCATTATTGACCTTATCGTTTTGGTGATGCTATTTAAGAACAAATATTTCTGAAAGATTATGAAGTGACAGATAAGTATTTTGACCTTACCAAGCAGCTGAAGAAATTGTGAATCATAAAGGTGACAGTTGTGTCAGTCGTTATCAGAGGACTGTGAAAGGTTCAGAAGTGTAAAAGAAAAAGCCTGAAGTGGTTGGAAATTAGAGAAAAATCAGAACGATCTAGGCAACGCCTTCATAGAAAGCAACTAGAATACTAAGAGTAACAGGGAGACCTGCTGTCACTTAATCCCGTATATAAGTCATTAGTTATTTCTCAATTAGTGAATAATTATAATATAATTGAATCTGAATATACATTATTTTCATCAAGTACAAAAAATAGAAAATAAAGGTTCAAATTAAAACAAATTTCGAAACGAAATCAATGAAAAAAGAAAAAATACAAGAAAAACTCGAAATAATCTTTTAGATAATTAATAATTTGTATCCATGGCAACAATCAATAAAATAAAAAAAATATTAAAAAAAAAACAAACCGGAGGGAGGAAAAAGAGTATGAGTAACTAAGCATCCAAAACATGGGGCACGTGATCAAAAGTTGCTTTTTCATTGGATTAGATCGACCGTTACTATTTTGCTTCTGGTGTCACGTGACTTTCCGAAGAAACAATACCCAAATATTTGCATTCAATTAGTTTTTTAGTTATTATTATTATTATTATTATTATTATTATTATTATTAATAATAATAATAATAATAATTATTATTATTATGATTATTATTATTTTTTATTATAAATAATAATAATAATTATTATCATTATTAATATTAACAATAATAATTATTATTATTAATAATAATAATAATAATACTATTATTAATAATAATAATAATAAGGAGAAGAAGAAGAAGAAGAAGAAGTAACTTGACCCAAGCAGTTGTGACTTCAATACCTGGCCACAACAGAAGGAAACGAAAAATTGGAGAGTTGAGTTACAAAAAGGAATTAACTGAAACTGAGATAACCAGAAAAGGCATGGCACGTGGAATTAGAATAATATATCCCTATGGACTAAATAAAGCATTCGATTCGTAATTCCAACGTACCTGAAGAAGGCCGGGGTGTACAACGGCCGAAACGTCGTGAATATGGTAATAAAGATGAGGGCAACAGTCCAAATGATGTAATAGTGTAAATGTAAACTTCATTATTATTATTATTATTATTATTATTATTATTATTATTAATTCAGTGTTGCCTGCGACTTAAAAATGTTTTAATATTAAAAAGGTTTTAAGAATTAAAAGTATGAATTTATTTCAGTTTTTAAAAGCGAAATTAATTTTATCGGACTTTTAATTCTTATTTTTGCTTTACTTTTAATTCTACTTTTAATTCTACTTTGCTAATAATAACTTCAACTACGTGAAACAAAATAATTTAAAATTGTTAAAGGAAAAATGAAATGTGTTTCTGTTAACGTGGCATTTAATTTATGACTCCTCACTTGTTAAAATATTAAAAAAATATTAAAAACATTGATAAATTATGAATTAAAAGTACAATGTGTTTTTGACTTTTTGTTTTTCTTTTTAAATAAAACAGAGGGTACATAAACAAAAATAAAGTTATCTTGCTATTAATATCGTAAAAAAGTTTTTCCGATTTAGAAAAAAACAAGTAACGTCTTCGTTTTTTTTTTACATATCGCCTGTTTTATTTATTTTTTAAATAAATATATAAACACAATTGTACTTTTATTTCATAATTTATCAGTGAAGAGTTATAAATATGACGTTAACATAAACACGGTAAAAAACCTGGCATCATATGGGCATTAGATTCTGAAAAATGGATAAAAATATTAAAAATTGCTGGCTGTACGAATAATTTCGTCGTTGACTCTCTGACTCTATATATAATTTAAGGGATTAATGTGCATTTTAATATTGTATTACTTCTGGAGAGGCGCGGCAAACCTAAAGGCGGCAAAAACACTAGCTACGCCATTGCCTCCTGGAGGTTCGCATTAGCTAGATTGATGGAAGGCAAAAAAGAGTTTTCTTATTCAGTTAAATGAAAGCCGTTTCGTTTTGAAGACGCTAAAAATAACAAGCAATTTGTTGCCCTAGTTAACAACAGATTGAAGGTCGTTTTTTTTACATCAGCTGCCAATTCAACATTATCGAGCCTATCGGTCTTATCATTAACGCAGGAGTAAATAAATAAATGGCGCAGCCACTCGTATCCGAGGATGTCAGTCTACTGGAGCGGCTGTCTAATCCCCGTTGCAGCCGACTGCTCAGGCACACTTGTGTTTACTCCACACCCACAAATTCCACCTGTAGTTTATACTGTAACTATGCTGATCGGAACTTAGTTGCAGTTTCTGGGAGAGTGCGCATTATCTAGCTTGATCAATAGTCTGAACAAGGCCAGCACGTTCAAACCCTCGGTCACGATGACTTGTGACTTCGTGTTAGCAAAACTCATTCCAAGGGTTCCGTCTACACAATGTGACTAACAAGGCCGTGGTGTGGTTTTCAGGCACTTTCCAAAGGTGCCGTGCGCTGGGATTGCCTTCTCCAGACCGATAACATCAAGAAGTCACCTTCCTCACAAATCAACCATGGTGAGTTTCGAAACCCGGGTCTCATGATCAGAAAGCGAACATTCTAACTACTCGGTCACGTGACCATAAGACAGGGGTAAGTAATTGTCGTCAGCAGCGGTTAAAGATCAAAATGGTGGGAAGGATTTCTTGGTCGTAAAATCCGATAATGACTTTTATAATTGTTATTAGTAAAGTGTATCATTAGCTTTCTCATTAGTAAATAAGAAATCTGTAGCGATTTGACATAATAAGTCTACTCAGGCGTGCTTCTTATGTGCATTCGAACAGAAAGGTGAAACAAATATGCGGTTTTTTATCGATTATTAGTCATTGATCTTTATAGACGATCCCATTTGGTAAAAAGCATTGGTGTTTTTTCTTGCTTTTCTTTTGCTTGTTTTATTTTCGCTTTTGTTTTATTTTTGCTTTTGTTTTATTTTTTGCCAAACTTTGCTCTGACAACTGAACTCCTTTGTGTCGGTAATGTTGTTATCACAAACGTTTCGGTTCACCAATTCTCCAGTCCTCCATAAGAGTCATTAATAATCCAAACTTTATTAGAACAACTGAACCCTGTCTTTGTATTATCAACACGGCTAGCATAACATTTGAAAAAATAAAAAATACAAGGATGACAAAACTACATGGAAAACGTATACTTACAATCAAAAGGAGACAACTGAAGATTTTTGGGACACATAATGAGGAAAGAGGGCATAGGGAATCTAACACACACTGAGCGCATCGATGATTAGAAAAGCTGATGGAAACAGCGAGTAACCTATTTAGCAAATTTGAGTGGATGGGCGAAAAAAATGTAGGCACAAAAAAGAATGCTAAAGGGTCAAAAGTTTCTTAGTGAAACAAAAGACAGGATTTAGTTGAAGGCCATGATCAGCCACGCCTTGAAAAGACACGGCGAACAAGAAACTACGAAGAAGCTACTGTTAACATTCAGAAATGAGAGAAGAAGGCCTGGAAGATTTAACACTCACAGGGCCAGAGAAAATGAGGAAATTTTAAGCTAGTCTCCCCAACAAAGTGGGACGAAGCTACCATTATTGCCGAAGAACATATTTTCTTGACTAAGATTTCTCGAATACGCAGGCGGATAGACGTAATACACACTGTTTAAGAAATAAATTTAAGAAATCTATTTCAAATAAGAAGTGCCCACTATAATAGCGTTTTGTATATATATATATATATATATATTCGACGGGAGAGTCAACTATATATATATATATACTCGACTCTCCCGTCGAATTCGACGTACGAGGGTCAAGCAGATCAGTTCCTAGGAAACCGACAGCCTGACAACAGCACATGAGATTTGATTATAGTGGTGAAGGTTTCGTGTAGGTCCATCCACACTTTTTGAAGGGACGAATACAGAGACCTGGTGCACTACGTGCCACAACGTCCTCAAACGACCCACCCTCAGGTTTTGAATTCAGAGTTGTTCTTCTCCGAGACCAGTTGCCATCCAAGGCTATAGAACCCAGGTTGTCCTGCTATTTACCCATAGCTGGAGGGAAAAGAAGAGGATTCACAACTTTTCCAAGGGTATTAGCACACACACACGCACACACACACACACACACATACACACACACACACACACATATATATATATATATATATATATATATATATATATATATATATATACAGTACTTAGAGCTGAATATCTGTGACAGAGCTAACATATTCTGTTATTTTTATAGATACAAATATTAAAGTAAATGCTCTGTTTGTAATTATGAGTATAGTTTCCTCTGTATCTAAATGGTATAGCACGTCAGACGGTCTCGTATAGGATAAAGGTTCAGTTCCTGTCAGAGAACACATATTTTCTATTAAATTTCTTGAACATCCAGGCCGTGAAATATTATTACTGTTTATTATAAACAGAGCATTTACTTAAATATTTGTATCCATAAAAAGAAAGTATGAACGGAAAATATATTCAAATAATTATCGGACATAGTACTTTTCATAACATATATATATATATATATATATATATATATATATATATATATATATATATATATATATGTGTGTGTGTGTGTGTGTGTATATGTGTGTGTTATTTTCCAATGATGATATATAGTTATTATTCTGGATCATAACAACTCTTTAAGACAATATTCCCTTAGCCTCTCCCCAAAAGGAAACAGTAAGAAGATTAGAAAAAAATCAATGAAGCATTCAGTTAAGCATATATAAAGGAAAGGTTGCTGCAAGTATCTCTATATCTATCTATCTTTATATATATATATATATATATATATATATATATATATATATATATCATCCTCTCCTCTATCATTCCTATCTGCTCTCGCTCCAAATCCTCTGTAACCCCTTGCGTGCTAGTGGCATCCCGCCTTGCTAGGGGTGAAATGCATTAAAATATATATGTATATATATATATATTCAAGTATAGGATTAGTGTATACGGAATAAATTACAATAAACAAAAAATACTATTCTTAAAAGAGTGCTCAATACAGAGCAGAGCAAATACAATTTATTCGAAAATTATAATATAAATATGTTATAAAATCAATATAAAAATGGCTATTCTCATAGTGATTTTATAACATTTCTATTATAATTTTCGAATATATATATATATATATATATATATATATATATATATATATATGTTTGAATAAAAACAGACCACTTTAAGGTT
>CAHIKZ030004870.1:280000-282500 GCA_903632075.3 Acanthosepion pharaonis | reverse complement strand
CAGGTCCTTGTGAATAAATTTCGATACTGTTGCCTATTACAGCTGAGCCCAATTTGCTATGGGACCTTTCATCATTGGTTACCTGTCAACCATTACATTACTCTTTAATGTCAAGTTCTTGTGTGGGACACGCGGTGAGGACCGAATTAAAATATCCTCTTTTAGCCTTCATTATTGTAGCACAAATTTTTGGCATTCCTTGCAAAAGTTTCTCAATGTATAAGTTTCATAATTGATTGCATTCTTTTTTCAATGACTCTAAGAGCTCTTTTTTAATTTTTCACTCTTCTGTCAAGTTCATTCCATGTTAATTCTGGACGTGGCTTCATTCTTTTATATATATTCTTCATTCATTATATATATATATATATATATATATATATATATATATATATATATATATATATACCAGGTGTAACAACAAAACTGTCCAAATCCTGAAACAGCAGAATTTTTCATCTCACAAAACGTTTAACATCTAAAAAAAAAACATTAAAGTAACTTAGTTTCTTTTTTTCAGATAACAAGTTTAGCCATCTTGCCACCATTTGTCGTAAGAATCAATGAAAAACCTTTTGAGTTATTCAGCTAGAAAGAGAACAGCTTAAAATCGTTTTGTGTCAGCCCAACTATGTCTTCCTAATTGAGCAATGATCCGAGGAAAATGATCATTCAGGCCTTTAGTAATGGTACCAAAAATCATACTTTGGATTCCATCTTCAAAATCCATTTAAGAAAGATCAAGAGAATGGTGAATACGTTTAAAAATGAGGAAAAAGTAGAGAGTAAAACTGGATCAGGAGGCCACAACAGGAAGAGGGATCATTATTTCAACTTAGAGCTAAAGAGATCAATTAGAAAAGATCCAACTAAATCTATAAAACGTTTGTCCCGTTAAAGAGGAGTTTCAGCTATGACAATCCAAAGACTTAAAAATTAAATCATTCGTGAAACGTGTAAGGCACCTTGTTACTCCAGGACATAAAGTTTGAAGGTTAGAGAAGGTGAAGATAATTTTGCATAAGTTGAAAAATAATCCTGGAATATATATATATATATATATATATATATATATATATATATATATATATATATATATATATTTATTTCAATTCTTCATGAGCTTCCGATACTGAGATTAATTATTAACTAACTAGCAGCATGGGCCGGCGTTGCCCGTACTTGATTCAAAAAAGCGTGCGACTCATACAGCTTTTGCCCTTCCTTGCCTTTAAAGGAGTGCCCTTTGCCGTGCTGATGTTGCTACATGCCTTACTTCTTGCCTATCTCACACTGCGAATTTTTTTTAAGCTGTATACTAAACATTAAATCTGTTACGACAAAAGAACTAAACAAAATGAACACAAAACGATCAGCTTTAAAAAAAAAAAAAGGACTCGTAACTGGAAAAACCGAATGAAAAAAGAATGTTAACAACAAATACTTTTTCACACCCAACCCAGTTCTGCAGAATCTGAATCAACGTTGAGTTTAAGCAAGCGAATGAGCCAATTGGAGTAGTGCCATGCAGATTTAAATTTTTCCCACTTGTGACGAATGCAGCTATCGATTTTTTTTTTTGCATGCTAGTTAATATTCGTGTCAGTCAGCTGTTGGCTCTCACGCTGGCCAGTAGAATCTTCCTGCCTATTCGTGGCAGCCAGCTATAGGCTCTCACTCTGGCCAGTAGAAAATGGCCGCAAACTACATGAAAACTGCCGTAGAAGCATGAAAAAATCGATTCTTTCCACTATCGATGCAAGTTTGAAAAAGCAAGGTTGGCGTTGACCTTGCCGCTAACTTGGGACCATGTGCATGTAAATTTTGGTGCAAATCAATCGAAAATTGCGGCCGTGCATTCGTTACACACACACACACACACACATCCTGCCTTTTATAGATAGAGATGATAAACATGTCATTTTCGTTTATGATCGATTTCATCACTATTCTTCTGTTAAGTTTGGTGAGCAATTATACATTTTATTGCTCAAAGTAGAGTCTAATAGTATTATTAAAAAAAAACTCGGAGAATTCCAGTTAGATATCTTTTATCACTTCTAAGATACAACAGTTCCAAACTTAATCTAACAATTTTGGACAATTTTGCTGTTACAGCCGATATATATATATATATATATATATATATATATATATATATATATATATATATATATATACATTTAAAGAATAAATATATTTATTTTCAGAGTGTGTTAATACCCACTGATTAAAATAATAAGAAGCTGCTTGAACTAATTTTTGCCTGTTAGAAAATATATCCATTCATTCTTTAGTAATTGCTTTCTTTATGCTTCGGATATGAAACTAAGTATATATAGACTTTCGATAAAAAAAGGCGCGGGGGGGCATAGGGCATTGCTTAACTTTGAAGCTTTTTGTAGCCAAACTGTAAAGCCCACCAGATCCAGCGTTGGTTTCGACAAGAGGAAGACGCAGGTTCAATTCCTGTCGGAGAAAACATTTTCTTTATTGAGAT
>CAHIKZ030004870.1:265000-272500 GCA_903632075.3 Acanthosepion pharaonis | reverse complement strand
ATTTGTTTTGTTCATGCTAAGTCTTGAAAAAACACTTTATAAAATTTTATGTATTAAGTTATTCAACTTTCAAGAAAAATCTCCCATTGATGTTAAAAATTTCCACAAAACATTGTTGATTTATTTAAGATGGAACGATCTATTATGACATGGCTCTAATTTGTAATTAGATACATTGTATTTCTTTTCAATTTTTCTAGCTGAATTGTTCACCTATATCGCATATGATCCATTATTGTACATAATTAGGTTAGAATAAAATCTGTGTTTTATATGAATACTAAACTGAGATGTAGTGGTGTAGATTTGGTGGGGAAAGAAAGCAAGAAAGAAAGAAAGCAAGAAAGAAAGAAAGCAAGAAAGAAAGAAAGAAAAAAGAAAGAAAGAAACAAGGAATGAAAGAAAGAAAAATAATAATGTGAGAGATGAAAAGGTAGAAAGAAAGAAAAGCGATGAATAAAACAAAAAAGAAAGATAGAACGATAAGAAGAAAGAAAGAAAGAAAGAAAAAAGAAAGAGATAAAAAGAAAGACAGAAAAAAAGAAAGGAAAAACGATTTAGAAATCGATTTAGAAAGAAAGAAAAGCGAAGAATAAAAGAAAGAAAGAAAGAAAGAAAGAAAGAAAGAAAGAAAGAAAGAAAGAAAAAGAAAGAAAGAAAGAAAGAAAAACAGAAGGAAAGAAAGAAAGAACGATTTCGAAATCGAATTAGCAAGAAAGAAAAGCGAGGAATAAAAGAAAGAAAGAAAGAAAGAAAGAAAGAAAGAAAGAAAGAAAGAAAGAAAGAAAACGATTTTGAAAACAAAACAAAAGGAGAAACAAGCTGATGTCTTCTCGGTCGTATTTTCATCCTAAAACTAATTATTTTGAAATTCCAGTGCTAATCAACAAAGTTCCATTTAATTGAAAAAAAATATAATTTATGGTGTCACGTGACGATTTGCTGTAGTGCATGACGGGAAATACATTTTTTTTTCTTTTGCTCTTTCACGTTTTCCCCTCCTTTGAATATTTGTTTTGTTCATTTTTGATTCGGCGTCTTTTCCACGAATCAAATTCTACGCATAAATTTGGAAATAAAAATATTTGATAGCATTGATTTTGAGCGAATTTCAGGGTCACTGGGTGTGATTGACTTGCCTGAGAATATGGCAGCATAAAGTTTTTAAATAAGACATTTGGTAAAGAACCTTGAGAGATTAACTGTATCTTCAAGTCCCAATGGATAATCTTAATCTTGCCCACTTCTGCAGATGTTTGTGTACACACGCATACACACACGCACAATAAATAAATTAAAAAATAAAAATAAAAGTGTATAATGATTTTAGGCTTTATATGCAATCTTTATATAATGATATGCTAAAGTATATTTTGAAGATGATGGGGTAAAAATGCTGAAATTTAACTAAAATTAAACTAACGCTTTGTTAATTTATTACAAGCATGGTTTTCGGGGTTACATTCATTCTATCAGTGATGCTTTCCTGATTATTGACAACTGCTGGCTCCAATTTGGTGGGAAGGATATTTGTCAACCACCCCACGCGGTCAGATGTGGCACAAGGCCGAATTTAACGTGGGATGTCCGAGCCCGTAGACTCGGACAAAAATTCCCCGTAGACCCCGTAAAAAACGGAATCCCCAGACGAGACACTGCTCTTCGGCATAGCCTCGTCTGGATTCCTCTCTGCGCGAAGGCAGAGAGCTTGACTAGTACAGCTGGAGACGAATCTCCAATTTGGTGGGAAGATTGCTAAAAATCTCCCTCCTCAGATATATAGATAAAAATCCTACAGATGCATGATGGGATTTCTTCTTCAATAAAAATAGACAATTCTTAGTTTTACCCACACATTTTTTTCTTTCTTGCCTTTCAGAAGGCAATAATCATTTGACTGTCTCCCATTTAAGCATAACCTGTCTTGCTTTATTTTTCTTATGGTTGTCTTGTCTTGCATTTCTTTCCTGTATTCTTTTATTATGTTCTTCTTACTGTGTTTATTATTTGTCTATATTTCAGAGATGAGGTATTATGTATATTATTTACATTATTCGGACTATTATCCTCATCTTTGTCGCCATATTTATTACAACGTTCTTCAGGTGGTTGAACTGAACCCTTTATTTCGCTCAATGGTGTAGACTGTTCTAGTTCCACGTCCCATGCCTGATGGATGCCAGTTATCAGTTATTTCCTGTTAATTCCCCTCTCAAAGTTCTCCACTGCCTTAACTAGTGGATAAAGGCGGACCCAAAGAGTGTGAGTTCTATATGATGATAATCCAAATATATATATGTATTTATTATATATATATATATATATATATATATATATATATATATATATATATATATATATATATATATATATATAGAGAGAGAGGCTTACCGTCATATCACGTTGAATCATCGGTTCTCATATGGTCACCGTAATTAATTAAGCAACGTCGAGTTTGATCAGATGGATGACTATTTGTGAATATCAAGTGCTGTGACATAGATAAAATGATAAGAAGAGACTCAGATAGATAGATAGATAGATAGATAGATAGATAGATAGATAGATAGATAGATAGATAGATAGGGTTACGGTTAGGTTAGGGTTTAATTTATTTAAGAAATTCAAAATACTTCAGACTTTAACTACATTTATTATTAATTATTGTCCAGTATAGCGTCGACAGATCAAGAGTTTTAAATGGCGCCAAACACGTTCAGAAATATTTAAACTGATGTATACAACCGTTTTCTCAGATCAATGAACAAAAATGGCTTCTATAGTGGATGAATGAGTGAAATTTTCTTTGGGCCAATGAAAACCTTGTTTTCACAGGAATTTTGCTGTTACACCTGGTGTAATATATATATATATATATATATATATATATATATATATATATATATATATATATATATATATATAAGAAGTGTTAAGATAGATAGATAGATAGATAGATAGATAGATAGATAGATAGATAGAATTAACAAATTAAGATAGATAGATAGATAGATAGATAGATAGATAGATAGAATTAACAAATTAATATAGATAGATAGATAGATAGATAGATAGATAGATAGATAGATAGAATTAACAAATTAAGATAGATACATACATACATACATACATACATACATACATACATACATACATACATAGATAGACAGAATTAACAAATTAAGAAAGATAGATAGAATTAACAAATTGATATAGATAGATAGATAGATAGATAGATAGATAGATAGATAGATAGATAGAATTAACAAATTAAGATAGATAGATAGATAGATAGATAGATAGATAGATAAATAAAATTAAGATAGATAGATAGATAGATAGAATTAACAAATTAATATAGATAGATAGATAGATAGATAGAATTAACAAATTAAGATAGATAGATACATACATACATACATACATACATAGATACATAGATAGACAGAATTAACAAATTAAGAAAGATAGATAGAATTAACAAATTAATATAGATAGATAGATAGATAGATGAATAGATAGATAGAATTAACAAATTAAGATAGATAGATAGATAGATAGATAGAATTAACAAATTAATATAGATAGATAGATAGATAGATAGATAGATAGATAGATAGATATTAACAAATTAAGATAGATAGATAGATAGATAGAATTAAAAATTAATATAGATAGATAGATAGATAAAATTAAGATAGATAGATAGATAGATAGAATTAACAAATTAAGATAGAGATAGATAGATAGATATTAAAATTAATATAGATAGATAGATAGATAAAATTAAGATAGATAGATAGAATTAACAAATTAAGATAGATAGATAGATAGATAGATAGATAGATAGATAGATAGATAGATAGATAGATAGAATTAACAAATTAATATAGATAGATAGATAAAATTAAGATAGATAGATAGATAGATAGATAGATAGATAGATAAATAGATAGAATTAACAAATTAAGATAGATAGATAGATAGATAGATAGATAGAATTAACAAATTAATATAGATAGATAGATAAAATTAAGATAGATAGATAGATAGATAGATAGATAGATAGATAGTCGATCCTTTGAAAGAAACAAATCAGGATGTATTGTTTTTGGCTTCTTTTTTTTACGTATTTAAGGAGGACCTCACTTTCAAAAAGCAACAAATATTTTTCACATTCTGCTACCATCGCACGTTTAATGGGGTCTGTTATCACTCGACCACATTAACTTGAGGTAGAGATACAAATAATTCCTTATCTCCACACTTACAGCGCAGATTCATGATGCTATCACCTTTCATTGTTTAACAAACATGTCATAACTACTTCAGGATAATCCGCAAAATCGTTTTAGGTTCCTTGCAACAAGCCCCTTCACACCAATTCCAGACTCGTCTTAGGTGGGCTTTTTAGATAGAAAAAACCATTCCATTTTCGCCGATAAGCCAAAACGGACAAGATCAGTACTGTTTACCTACAACCGCAGATCGATTGTTTGTTTAGATTCGATGAAAGACACTGAAACGTAAGATGAAATATCAACTATTCAAAAACTCATAACAAATGGTATTGCTTCATCTAAAAAATTCAAACAGTTTACAGTGTAATAGCAAAAGAAATAAGAATTTAAAAAAATACTATTCAAAAATGAATAATTCTCAACATGATTCATCGAAGAAATTCAGAGAGCTTACGACTGTATCTACGAGGTGTAAAAACAAGTGAAAGAAGAGCAAAGAAACACAAGTAAAACAATTAATAATTATTTATTTAATAATAATTTATTTAAGAAATTCAAAATACTTAAGACTTTAACTGCATTTATTATTAATTATTGTCCAGTATAGCATCGTCAGATCAAGAGTTTTAAATGGCGCCAAATACGTTCAGAAATATTTAAACTGCTGTATACAACCGTTTTCTCAGATCAATGAACAAAAATGGCTTCTAGTGAATGAATGAGTGAAATTTTCTTTGGACCAATGAAAACCTTGTTTTCACAGAAATTTTGCTGTTACACCTGGTATATATATATATATATATATATATATATATATATATATATATATATATATATATATATATATAATATAAAAAAAACAGACCACTTCAAGGTTCCATTATAATGATTTATTTGACCAGAGCCGTTTTAAAGGACTCTGGATCATCAGGTAGCACTTCCAAAAGATGAAACGAAACGAAATTAAATGAAAATTCATACTTGGTCGTTTTTTTCTTTAAAATATTAGCTCTGGATTTACATTGAGCTCTCAGGATCCTCCTTGGGACTACTCATACGGATTACCAAGTTTTCATAACTTAAATATATATAATATATATATATATATATATATATAAAAGAAGTGTTAATATATGAAGAAGCAGATTATTTTACTTTGCATTATGTTTTGTTTTGCTTGATTTTGCAGAATGCTATGAAAGGTTTCGGCTAATACCTAGCGTTTGCATGGCGCAGATCATGATATTCTTTATAGAATGTCATACATTACCCGAAACAAATAATAATAATAATAATAGAAAGAGCAATAACTGTTACTGAACTTCAAAAACCTATTTTCCCGAAAAATTATTTTAATAGGAAGATTTTATAATACCACTTAAAAATGAATAATTATTAACATGATTCACCAAAGAAATTCAGACAGCTTAAGACTGTATCTACGAGGTGTAAAAGCAGGAGAAATAAGAGGAAAGAAACACAATTAATAATTATTCACAATAATTTATTTAAGAAATTCAAAATACTTAAGACGATTACTACATTTATTATTTGCTATTGTCTAATATAACTGCCTCAGATGAAGACTTTTATAAGGATGCCATGCATAGCGCCTGTGGTATTAAAAAGTGTTCAATACACGTGTGAAAAAAATAAAAAAGTAAAAATAGCATGTAGAGCTTTTAACTTAACCGACCTCCTGATTTTTAAAGTGTGTATATCTATATATATATGCACATATATAAAGACATTTTTTTGTTTATACGTTCTTTTTATAGATACAAATATTTAAGTAAATGCTCTGTTTATAATAAACAGTATTAACGACATTTACCGTCCTGAATGACCGAGAAATTTTCATAGAAAATATTCGCCCTCCGACAGGATTCGAACCTCTATTCTATACCGAACCGTCATATAGCTTGACGTGCTTTTACCGATTTCGACATAGAGGAGCGTTTCGGTTAGCGAGGTCGATTTTACTGTTTTTAAACTACAGTTCTCCATGATTTACTCACGTATATTCATATATGCTCGATGCGTATCCAAATGTAAACAAATGACGTCACACATTATGAAATGGACAAAGTCTGACAATTATTTTCAGACATTTTTTATGTTTATAAACATAAAAATGTTTATAAATGTATAAACATAAAAAATGTCTTAAAATAATTGTCGGACTTTATCCATTTAATATATATATATATATATATATATATATATATATATATAAAGACATTTTTTATGTTTAACATTCTTTTTTATTCATACAAGTATTTAAGTAAATGCTCTGTTTATAATAAACAGTATTAAATAACATTTACCGGCCTCAATGTTCGAGAAATTTTATATATATATATATATATATATATATATATATATATATATATATATATATATATATATATATATACAATACTGTTCACCTTGTGCAGGATTCAAGAGCCACTCGATGTAGTGGGTTACAGTCTAAGAAGTAAAGTTTAGGGGACATGGGGAAGATAACGGTTGGCCTAGAATTGAACAGGTTAAGCGTGTAGCGATCGGGAAAGCATCCTCGTGGGAGCCGGTTCTACAAAGTGGAAAGAAGTTGTATGAATGGAATAAGAATGGAACAAGGGTGTTTTGCTCCAATGGGCGTGGCATGTTGGGGCGTGAAGGTTAGAATTGGTGGAACTAAGGAGTGTAGTTCGTCTGAGCACTTTCGATTGTAATCGCAATAGACTGGTGAGATACTTGCCACGTTTCGTCTAACGGGAAAGGGGTTGTAGACCGGAACATAGATCCATCACCCACAAGGACGCGGGGACGAATGCTAAACTATTTGCTCATCCTTAAAAGGGAACAACGAGTTAATGGCAGTTACAGGTGCTATAAATAGTCAGCTCAGTATTTTAGATATAAGGAAGGAGGTAAGTTTATTTTAGCCCATGCGGGAGGACCCTGATACAATACCCGCAAAGAGTGATGTACGATTATATTATTACGGTGTACTGAGTTAGATCCACCCTTGGCGCCACAGAATTTCGGCCCTTTGCCAAACAAAGCCAGACTTAATAAATATCTATATAAATGACATTTCAGAATTAGGTGTAGGTATGTGAGAATGTCCAAAAGTACATATGTCCACACGTGTCAGAATGTCAGATTGATATACATATATGTAAACACACACACACACATATACATACATATATATATATATATATATATATATATATATATATATATATATATATATATATATATATATATA
>CAHIKZ030004870.1:250000-260000 GCA_903632075.3 Acanthosepion pharaonis | reverse complement strand
AACCTGGCCGTGCGTCTCGAAAAGGACTTCCAATCGGTTATGAACTGGGGCAGTAATTGGCTGGTCAACTTTAATGGCTCAAAAACAAAACTGCTCTCTATTAATCACCACAGAGATCCTTCCCTGCCCTCCATTAGAATGTCTGACGCTCAACTTCTCGAGAGCACCTCTCTGCAGCTGCTCGGTCTCACGTTGACTGCTGACCTAAGATGGAACAAATACATTGAGTCAATTGCTTCGTCCACCGCAAGGAAAGTTGGCTCCCTGTGCCGCACCAGGAAATTTTTCTCCCCGGAATCGATCC
The DNA here is from genome assembly GCA_903632075.3 of Acanthosepion pharaonis. NCBI lineage: Eukaryota > Metazoa > Mollusca > Cephalopoda > Sepiida > Sepiidae > Acanthosepion > Acanthosepion pharaonis. The sequence continues at coordinate 259,696 of CAHIKZ030004870.1, read as the reverse complement.
TTCAGATCTACAAATCACCAATTCGCCCTTGCATGGAGTATTGCTGCCATATATGGTCTGGAGCCCCTTCTGCTTGCCTCGGGGTTCTTGATAAGATCCAGAGGCGGATATGCAATATAGTTGACCCTGATCTGGCATCTCGTCCACAGTCGCTCTCTCACAGATGCGCCGTCGCCTCTCTCTGTCTGTTTTACAAATACTTTCATGTTAATTGCTCCGAGGAGCTGCATTCGCTGGTTCCCAGACTTCATGAATTCAAGCGCCCTACGAGGCTGACATCCCGCTCTCACCCTTTCACTGTCGAAACTATTAAATGTAGCCGTCTCTTCTACTCCAATAGCTTCATATCTCGCACCTCTCGCCTGTGGAACTCCCTTCCCTATTCCAGTTTCCCTGATAGCTATAATCTCCAACTATTCAAATGTAATGTCAATCGACATCTCCAGTTGCCTTGACCTATCCACTATCCTTCTCCTCATCCTTTCTTCTATCACTCCTATCTGATCTTGCTCCAAATCTTCTGTAACCCCTTGCGTCCTAGTGGCTTCCTGCCTTGCTTTGGGTGAAACGCTTAATACATATATATATATATATATATATATATATATATATATATATATATATATATATATATCCAATTAATTCATCGATCCTAGAAGAATCCTCAACAGAATGCAGAAAGCACTAGACGGCCGTTTCGTCCTATTTTGAGATTCAGTGTGCATACAGTACCGAGATTCGAACCCAAACCGTTTCGATCCAACGCAAGCGTCATACCAACTGACAAAGAAGAAACTAAATAGACTCGATATAGCGCCGCTACTCACAAATTCCGTAGTGATACTCATCCAAGTATTCATAACCCAACGGATTGTGCCCCAAGAGCCACGATTTTCCTTTAACCCGAAGCGCTCCATCGGAGAGCATTAAGCTGGGCCAAGCAAGGATATACACGTAATAGAATTTTGGGGATTTAGGCAAATCATTATAGTAATTCATGAGCCTAGAAGAATCCTTAACAGAATGCAGAAAGCACTGGACGGCCGTTTCGTCCTATTTTTGGGACTCATCAGAAGTGCGCATCCACTACCAGGTATCGAACCCGGACAGTTACGATACGGCGCAAGCGACATGCCAACTGTACCAACGGGTCTCGGTAGCGCTTCGCTCACTTTCCGCAGTGCAACTCATTCGAGAATACCTTTCCCATAGGATTGTACTCCCACCAATGATCGACGTCTTCTTCAAAAATTATTCCTCGGAAATTTTTCTGTATTTTTACGAGCGGACCAGTCGAATTACGTATTTCCGTGCTTACTAACCTTTGATACTATACATATGTATATCAGATTTTCTAATGCAACGAAATTTGACTTTAAAAAAAATCAAACTTTTCCAAAAGCAGTCTTCAACTTCTAAAATCACTAACGACAACAGTCAAACCGGCCATTTTCTGTTCATACGCCTCTGTCCTTCCGCTTCTTGTTCCCGCCAGCATGACGTCATTACTATCCACGGAAGTCAGTTCAGATCATGCGCATCACTGGCCAGTAATCGGGGAACGATGGCAACGCCATTTTACAATCGTTAGTCAGCAAATCCTCGCTCCTAACAGTCGTAAATATCACGCCAGATTTTAAACAATTGCCGTCGTTTAATATAAATGAAAGGTGTGCGTTGCGGTCGTTAAGCTGTTGAAACGATTTTATGCAAATGTTTGAGTCAAATGTCATGGTCTGAGTATGAGACAAATGAGGAAGTGCTAAACAAAACCGGAACTTCAAAGTATCTCTTCATAACAATGAAAAAGAGGCGGGTGTAATTCTTGAGACGCACAACACGTAAAGAAGAACCGGAGAATTTAACACTCACAGGACTTATTGAAGGCAAGAGGGACAGAGAGAAACATCGAAAGAGATTGTGCAAATGGATGGCAGAAGAGACACTGGGAAGGATACAAAGAGGACAAACGAGGTTAGAGTTACAAATAATAGGAAGCTGTGGAGAGCCATGATCGCTTATGCTCTGAACGAACATAGAACATGAAAACATAAATGTGTGTGGATACATTAAAGGCAAGAGAAAAGGAAATTGTCCAATAATCTGCACACATTAATATATACATATAGTAATTCATCAAGCCTAGAATAATCTTCAACAGAATGCTGAAAGCACTGAACAGACGTTTCGTCCGATTTGGAACTCATCAGAATTGCGCATCCACTACCAAGAACGGGACCCGGACCGTTTTCGATACAATTATACCACGGGCCTCGGTGACGAAGAAGACACAAACTTGACTAGATTACTCTGGGCTCGATGAATTACTATATATAATTACTCTAAATCCCCCCAAATTTCTTCTTCTGTATATACTTGCTTGACCTAGGTAATGCTCGTGAGGAGCGGCTAAGGGTCAAAAAGAAGACGTGGCTCTTGGGGCACTCTTCCGGGGTTATCCGTATACTTGGATGAGTATCGCTGCGGAACTGAGTGAGTAGCGGTGCTATATCGCGTATAGTTTGTGCCTTCTTCGTCACCGAGACCCGTGGTACAGTTGGTATGACGTTTGCGGGTTCGATCCTCGAATGAGTCCCAAGCAAGACGAAAGGGCCGTCGAGTACTTTCTACATTCTGTTGAAGATGAATTACTATATATATACAGTGTAACCCGGATATAAGAGAAACCCGGATATAAGAGAGATTTTCTCTGGTCCCAAATTAGAGCCTGTGTTAATGTATATAAAATAGACCAAACCCGGATATAAGAGACTTTTTCTCCGGTCCCGACAACTCTCTTATATCCGGGTTACACTATATATATATATATATATATATATATATATATATATATAGAGAGAGAGAGAGAGAGAGAGATAATATATATATATAATTACTCTAAATCCCCAAAGATTTCTTCACTATATATATATATATATATATATACAATGTCAACCACATATAGGCCTGTTTTGCGGCTAGGCATCCGATTGCTTCAAACTGGGATCGAAACAGGAGCGCTTTGACATCAGTGCATGGAGGGAAAGGAAAATTCTAGCGTATTATAATTGCGAATGTTATATATATATATATATATATATATATATAACTGGACACTGAGGTCAGCGCCGACCTCAGTGTCCACTGAAACGCATTTTTCAGGATATATATATATATATATATATATATATATATATATATATATATATATATATATATATATATATATATATATATGTGAGGCAAAAGTTGCGATAATAAAAGGGATAATTTATTAAAAGTTTAATTATACATGAAAATTGTATTTACTAGTTATTTAATTGTTATCTGCGCTGTTCAAAATGTCGTCCTTCTTTTTCAAAACCCATTTCAATTCTGTGCCTGCATGATTCATTAACATGTCGGAAAGTTTCCTCTGTCATTTTACTGCATTCATATTTAATAATATGTTGTAAAAATATTTCTATAAGTTCGTCAATATTTCTTGGACCCGTTTGATAAACAACTGATTTCAAATGACCCCACAGGAAAACATCCAAGGATTTGAGGTCTAGTGTCTTCGGTGGCCCTTCGACAGGACCTCTTCGGTGCGTGAACTTTTACCTCACCCTATATATATATATATATATATATATATATATATATATATATATATATATATATATATATTGGTTTGGTCTTGTTCATACTATTCCTTAAGGTGTTAGATCTTCAAAGAGACACCTTAGCACAAATGACTCTATTATAATCCACTCTAACGCTCTATTATCCTAACCTTGTGTCAGACTTAGTAAAACGAGGTGGAGTAACGGTTATCAATTTTAAAAAAAGACTTTTTTTGTATCCCTTAATAAGGGTCTTGTGAATCCTATTCTCCTTATCTTCTATTATATTTTTAGTTATCTTAGCTAAAAAAAAAAAGTGGGGGTATGTACATGAACAATATCCACTCTTAAGATTACCTTCTTTTACTAGTAAAAGAGCTGCTATATATCTTGTAAGCCATCACCTATGGCGGCTAATGTATTTAACGGAAACAAATATTGAATATACGGCCAGTCCTCGCTTAACGACTTACTTGCTCAACGGTCCCCCGAACTTACGACCAGTTATAAAAATCTCATTAGAAACCTCAACCAGTCGATATTGTACATGATATGAAAACTTGTAAACGTTTTCTATTTCTTCAAAATAAACTGAAAAAATAAAAAGTGAAAAATAAGTTAAAAATGCACTTGTACTGTAATTACAATATGCAAGCCGAATTAATGTGTGGAATATAAGAGCTGATTTTCGATTTTTTAAATTACATTTACTCTTCAGTATATTCCTGTGTAATATAAAATATTTATGAATAAATTATGAATGTTACAAATAATGCAAAATGACAATAAAGCTATCCGAAAACTGCTGACACAAACCGTTGCCATTATAAAAGAATATACGAAAAAAGGAATAATTAAAAAACAAAGCCCTCAATGCATTGATGTCAGATGTTTTAGGAGCCCATAATACGAGATTTTTTACGCCTATAATTAATGCTCGATTTTTAGAAACTAATAATTAATACAATATTTTTATTAGAAATCTATAATTAATACAGGAATTTTATTTTCATTTTTATAATTCGTACTGGATTTTACGGTTGTACTAAAGGGTTTATTTAGTCTTGCATAAATATTGATAGCCCCGGTAAAGCTTAGACCACTCGATACCTCATCTTTGTATATATGAACCAAGTGTCATTTTTAGCGATTTAGGGAAAAGATCCAATCTTACGGGCCATCAAATACGGGAGCCATTTTAAACTTCAAAGAACTACTTCCATTTTGCTATAACCATAATTTGTTGGAAATCCCAACAGGTTTACCAATAATTTCTCAATCTCAAAAGATGACTCATTCTTGAGATTGTTACATGATCATAGTATTAAAAATTAAGTGCATTATCACATTATTTACTACACATATAGTTACTCCTTACTTAACGACTTACCTGTTTAACGGACTTATGACTAAATATAAAATCTCATAAAATAAGAAGTAAAATAAATAAACCCAACCAATCGGTATCGTACACTACTGTATTGTATAAAATAAATTATAAATAAATTATAAATAAATTATTAAAAAATAAAATAAATTATGAATAAATTATAAATAAATTATAAATAAATTATAAAATTATAAATAAATTGTAAAAATTATAAAAAATTATAAAAAATTATAAATAAATTATAAATAAATTATGAATAAATAATTAAAAAAATTATACAAAAATTATTAATAAATTAGAAATGGTGCAAACATGACAATCTACAGTAACAACAAAGACAAACATATATCAATATTTCGGAGATGTGGTATTGTAATTACTTACACTGTTCGGACTGCTGTCCTTATCTTTATTGCCACATTCACAACGTTTTGGTCGTTGTACGCTCCGGTCTTCTTCAGGTGATATTTGTTTGAATTGCGTATCAAATAGGCAATCTGTATGTTGGCGTTTCTGAAGATTGGTGCAATGACGTTTGTGTATACGTTCTCCCTATGTTTATTTCCTGAAATGGGGTGGCATATAACATTCACATTCACTTTCACACAATCCATTTCTTCTTTCCTATTAGCTACGTGTTAAAAGTAGGGTATATTTGGGCTCTTCATGCTTGGTTGGCAACTAATTTAAGAAAAAGACAACTCTGAATTCAAGATGATTAATTATACGATATAAACTATTAGATCAGATACAGTGATAAAACACTAATTGATTTGATACAGTCGCAAATGACTAATTGTACTATACAAATTAATAGACGAGATACAGTCATAAGATACAGTCATAAGATACAGTCATAAGTGATTAATAGTATTATCTAAGTTAATAGATGAGATACAGTCATAAATAACTAATTGCCGTATCCAAGTTAATAAACGAGATACAGTCATAATAGACTAATTGTACTATCCAAATTAATACACGAGATACAGTCATAATAGACTAATTGGCGTATCCAAGTTAATAAACGAGATACAGTCATAAATGACTAATTTTTCTATCCAAGTTAATAAACGAGATACAGTCATAATAGACTAATTGCCGTATCCAAGTTAATACACGAGATACAGTCATAAATGACTAATTGTACTATCCAAGTTAATAGACGAGATACAGTCATAAATGACTAATTGTACTGTCCAAATTAATACACGAGGTACAGTGATAAATGTCTATTTTTTTCTATCCAAGTTAATAAACGAGATACAGTCATAATAAACTAATTGCCGTATCCAAGTTAATACACGAGATACAGTCATAAATGACTAATTGTACTATCCAAATTAATACACGAGATACAGTCATAATAGACTAATTGCCGTATGCAAGTTAATACACAAGATACAGTCATAAATGACTTTAACAAGGATAAATTATATCTTACAGAGATGATCACAATCTGGTAAAAACCTTTCAGCAAAAGAATTTGATAAACTTTCCAGGCATAAGGATCTGAAAATAAAGATTACAAGAATGTGATTTTAAACCCAATCATTATTCCAGCTTGGAGGGTTGAGGAAAATGTTGATAGAAGCATAAAGAAAACACTGAAAATCAGCCTCATGTTACTGGCGTACTGCATGCTCGCTCAATAATAATAATAACTAGCAGTAGAGCCCGGCGTTGCCCGGGGATGTAACAGTAAGTGATAGATCAAGTATCGACCATCATAAAGACTGAAAAATAAAATTGACAAAGATTATTGTTTAAGGTTGACGGACACGCATGTCTTAATTAATTTTTTTTTGTTTTGTTTTTTTGGGTTTTTTTTACGAATTGGTCAAACCCAAACTCAAACAAAAACATTGTTTTCAATCGTTATGAGTCTACCGATTGAATAGAATTATAAACAATTGTCTTGTAAATGAAATTTTTAAAGCATTCTGAATGTAAAAATAAAGAAAAAAGTGTGCAAGACAATAAGAAACACCACCTGCCAAAAAAAAGTGAAGTTTTGTTGAAATTGGTTGAAAAATGTAGGAAATTCGATCCCAGATATAAACGAACACACACACACACACACACACACACACACACACACACACACACACACACACACAACCTGGGTTTTATAATAAGTATAACTTGATATGAGATGTCTCCCTTTCATTCCGCGAAAGCAATACCTCTTAATTGTGTTTTCAAATTGATTTCATGCAAAAACAATTGTGTTTTTCCGATTTTTGGTGCTGTCAGAACCACCGCAAGGTAATTTTACGCAGTCCTGTGAAGTTCTGTTGAAATAGGTTGAAAAATGTGGGAAATCCGATCCAACATATAAACGTACAGACACACACACACACAACCTGGGTTTTATAATAAGTATGATAATAATAATAATGACATTTAAAAGAAAGAAAGTGATACCCTATTAACGGCTGCCTGAATAACTCAGTGAGGGTAATATATATTAAAATATATTTTATTATCAATTTTAAGATATTACTACTACTAGTAGTAATAATAATAACTTGCCTGTGATGCATGTACCTGACATACTTTTTTGAATTTGGTTGTCTTAATAGATATAGTCAGTATCGTATATTTGTCCCCGAGTGTGCTTCTCTCTCATCCAATAATAATAATAATAATAATGTTAAAAGCTTCAAGAAAAAGAATGGGTTTCAACGAGGCCCTTTATTGTAGTAATGAATTAAAACAATAAGAAAAAGAGAATAAAGAGAAAAAGCGAGTGAAATACAAAAAAAGTGAGGAAAATATCCAAAGATGAAAATTAATTTTAATTAATATTTTAATTGTTTGAAAATAAACAGACACAACACTTAAAAGTCTGCTCTGTCAAAGCACCACCGTTTTTCTTTCTTTTTTTTCTTTTTTTCTTTTGTTTTCTTTCCTTTTCTAGAAATTTTTTCAGCCTGTAATTTGTCGCCAAAACAATTCTAATCAAATTAAATGGTTTACCTTCCAATCAGCATCCACTTATTCGAACAATTCTGATTAAACAGATTACATACATACATGCATACACACACACAGATACATATATATATATACACACATATTCATACATATATATATATATATATATATATATATATATATATATATACACACATATTCATACATATATATATATATATATATATATATATATATATATATATATATATATGAATATGTGTGTATGTATAAATTTGCGTGTATAAATATATGTATATATACATACATATCTATGTGTGTGTGTGTGCGCCTAAGTATGTATGTGTATATATGGCTTCTCGAACTTCCCTAGACATACGCCTAGACGAACAGTCATACGCATAAGGATTGCTTATAGATTTTGTATTTTATAAACATATTTACCGAAGTTCTTCCATATGTTAGTAATTATAAATTACTTCTTTTTTAACTGTTTTTTTTTTGGGGGGGACTTAATGTGGCATCTTATCAGAAGTTAATTTTTTTGTGTGTGTCTGTGTTGGGGCGGTTCTGTTTCGGTTGTTGTCCATGTTCGAGTTCCGGTAAAGGCCAGCATTTCGTATGCTGACTGTTCAAAAAAGACAGACTACTCTTTCTGATTTCCCGAAATTTGACCTTTGAAAAACTAAATCATAGTAAATATTTACTCTTTTTTTCTTTTTTAACAAATACAAGTGCAGTCTGGAATGGTTATACCGGTGGAAATTTTCAACTTTTTTTGTGCAATCATTTCACGCCCCACCCAAGCAAGGCGATGAAGCTCCTAAGAAGAAAGAGGTTGATGAGGATGAACGATAAAAGTGAAGAAAATTGTGAAAACGTTACTAAAGAAACAGGACAATAAAAAGAGAACAATAATATAAATTCTATGCATGCATCGGATCAAAATGTCTCTCCCTGGCACTTTGACTTGAATCAATAAAGTAAGTTAGCGCTCTAACTCGGGTAGAAATAGCGCTCTGCCTAGGGTCAGCGTAGCATGTATGAACTTTACCTCAGATCAAAATGACCCTCCCCTGCTCTCTGTCTAAGATCCGTCTAGTATCTGTGCGTTCTGCCTAGGCTAAAAAATATCATTCCTCTGCTCTCTTTCTTGAGTCAGCGTGGCATATATGAATATTATGCTGGATCAAAATGTTCTCTGGCCTTCTACCTAAGATCGGTGTAGTATATGCACGGTCTGCCGAGGTGAAGTTTCTGTGCAGTCTCATGTTTAGTTATTACGCATGGGTCTTCTAACGTTCATTCAGAACGAGTCTGAAATGCTGTGTTCAGTTATTACTTGAGGTCATCAAACGTTGATTCAGAACGAGGCCATAAATCTTCTATTTTTAGTGATGACGCGACGCCTTCGAACGTTGATTCAGAACGAGTCTGCATTATTGTGTTCAGTTATTACTCGAGGTTCTCTGACGTTGATTCAGGACGAGGCTGTAAATCATGTATTTTTTTTAGTTATTACGCGAGGCCTTCTAACGTTGAGTTAAAACGAATCTGCAACTTATTGTGTTCTGATATTAATCGAGGTCATCTTATATTGATTCAGAACGAGGCTGTAAACCTTGTATTTTTAGTTATTACGCGAGGTCTTCTAAGGTTGATTTAGGACGAATCTGCAGTATTTACGATAGCATAAAATTACTAGAGACGTGCCTGAATTAAATCTGCTACCTTTATCCTCAAAACATTTCGTTGGGCTTT
>CAHIKZ030004870.1:195000-245000 GCA_903632075.3 Acanthosepion pharaonis | reverse complement strand
TTAAATTTATAAAATCTAGAACGAAAATCTTGTCTAATGGCATATGAACCAATTTATTGTTATTAGACAGCAGTTAAATTAAAAAAAATGTGACATTATTTTGAATGACAATAAGATAAATTAATGAAAAGAATTAAAAAGGAAAAAGATCTGAGTTCCCTAAATCTTATATGAATTTTTTCATATATATATATATATATATATATATATATATATATATATATATATATATATATATATATATATATATATATATATATATATATATATATATATATATGCTGTTCGATAAATGTCTCGAAAGCTTGTACTTTATAATACTCCATAAGTTTTCTATGGGATTGAGGTCAGAAGATTGGGGCGGCCATGTCATAACACTCACCTGCTTCTCATCAAAGTATTCCTTCATCAATTTTGATTTGTGACAGGTAACATTATCCTGCATAAAAATGAGCTTGGTGGGGTCGATTTGCACCCTTTCAGCAGAAGGGAGCAGACAAGACTCTAAAATTCTCTTCTACTGCTCACTCCTGAGGGTCTTTTCAATAGGTTTTAAGAAACCAGTTCCATGAAAAGAAAAGCATCCCCAGAACATTATACTGAACGGATTCTTGACAGTACTTACTGCTAAATTCAAAAAGCTTTCAAAGCTTCTTCTGATTTTAGATCGCTTATCCTTTGAATTTAGCTCAACTTTCGTTTCATCGGAGAAGAGAATATTTAGTAAAAAAAATCAGGTGAGTCACTTTTATCGAACAGCATATATATATATATATATATATATATATATATATATATATATATATATATATATATATATGGGCGTATTTAGTATCAAATTTTCATTTATACAAGTTAGATTAAAAACCGCTGAAAGTTAATTGTTAAAAATGTTTTAATTATTTTTCTATATATTTCTGGCCAACGTCTAAGTTACTTTAGACTTCCGTAAGCCACTACGAAATTGCCTTTCGTGATATGCTGTTTTTCTTCATTTTCAAAGAAAACTTTTTTTGCAGCTTCACGTGACGCTGCCAAGTCAGTGATTACAGCAATGAACTACTTAGCATAAGGTTTATTCAAATTAAGATCGCATCTGAATCTCCGGCTTCTTGTTGGTTAATCTGACAGCATATCAGCACTTGTTCAAAAATACGCGTCCAATTGGATAAAAAATGACAATGAATTAATAGAGACGTAAACATAAGTATAGTTTACACTAGAGTCAAAAATGTCAGTGTCGGCTCAGTTTACAATCGAGTTCAAAAAGGTAGACATAAATAGGTTTTATTCTAAAATTAAAAAGACTCATTGATTGATTTTATTTTTTTACGGCTTATCAAACTTTTAAACTGTGAGGCTTTTAGAGATACTAATGATTTTACTGATACATGTTCTACTAATTAACCCATAGCTGGGAGGATAAACGGTGGATTCATAACTTTCTCAAGGGTATTTGATTGGAAAATATAAGTTTAGCTAATAGCAAATACAATTAATAATCATAAAATTTAATTAAACATAAAGAATGTATTTCGTTATTAAATTCAGTTGACGTATCGTTTGTAATTACAGAATAAATCTGAGATTAATGAAATAAAGGAATTTTTGGGATATACATGAAAGAGAGAAGGAAAATATTCAGAAAATGAGAGAAGGGGACAACAGAAAGAAAGAAAGAAAGAAAGAAAGAAAGAATAAAATAAAAAAGGGACGAAAGGAATCATGTAGAATGAAAAGAACAAAAAAAAGAAAGAACTAAAGTTAACAAAAAATGATGAAAAGAAAGAAAAAGAAAGACTAAGTGAAAAAGATGGAAAGAAAGAAAGAAAGAAAGAAAGAAAGAAAGAAAGAAAATAAATGATAAAGAAACGAAAGGAACAATTAAGGATGAAAGAAGAAAAAACGAAAAGAATTGAAGTAAACAAAAAAGGAAGAAAAGAAAGACTAAATAAAAAAGGTAGTAAGAAAGAAAGAAAGAAGAGAAAGTAATGCAAAGAAAAGAGAAAGAAAAATTGGAAGTAAAAAAAAGTTACTTAATTCGATGAGTCTTGCCTGATGGCTGAAACAGTTCTAACCTGTGTTAGACGTTTGTTTTTTTAACCCAGACAAAACTAGAATTTCGAATGCTTATCTATTTGAAAGTCTGACGCTACACCATCTTCTTGACACCCTTTCCTGATTAAGCCTCTATCGGCCAACCTTCCTCCCTTAAGTGCAACCTGTGATGAAGGTTTGGTTGATCATGTCTCTTTTCGATTCATAACTGACTTGACAAAAGAATAACCTTAGTAGTTTACCGTTACTTTCTGCGGTAGACTGATTACCAACCAAGGCTTCTATTTAACCCATAGTTTGAGGGGAAAAGAGTTGGATGCATACCTTTCCCAGGAGTATTTGCGTGTATGCGAATGTAACGAACTCGACTGGAATTCGAACTCCGCTCTCTGATTTATCATTCAGAGTCGTTAACCATTACACCCCAGCTGAATCGTAGGAAATGTCAAATGCTGACGAAGTAGGAGAGAAACAGAAGAGTGAGAACATATTAATAAAAAAAAAAAAAGAAAAAGCAAGAGAAATATAGAAATGAGAAGGAGAAAAGAAGGAGAGCGCCAAGAAGAAAATAAAAGAAAGATGGCTAGAACGGGAGGAAGAGGGAGAAAAGCAGAGGAATTGATTCAAGTCGAAGGTGGAAGGAAGCAACGGAGAGAAGTAGGCAGAGGAAGAGGAGAGCCGATTGTTAACCTCTCAGTCTCGCTATCAATTCGTTTCCGAAGTCATTTAAAACAAAAGAACCGTGAGGAACCCGAGCTTCAAAATGAACCGAAAAAAAAATAACTAAATAAATAAATACATAAATAAAAATTATAAAGAACATCTAAAATGCCTGTAAAAGCCTGCCAAAGCGTAAAACTGAGCAAAACCTCCCCTCCGCTACCTCTACCCCTCTTTCCAAACAAGAGACAAGCAATAATAATAATAATAATAATAAATGAAAGGAATAATGAAAAATAGTTTTAAAAACTAACAAAATAACAATGAATGAAAAGTAAAGATAACGTTTTAAAAATATAAAACATGGCAAAAATCTGAAGAAAAATAAAATTTAAAACATTAACAAACAAAGTGATAATAATAATAATAAGAATAATAATGAGCGATCTTGTATCGATTTGATATATTGTCCTGCTTTTAAAATAAATTGCTGTTAAGAAAGAAAGGCGATATTTCGAGTTCACGGTATTTCGTCAGCTCTCGTTTCCTCTCGTTCTCTTAAGCCTCCTCTCGTTCTCTCTCGACTTCTCGCATTGTTTCTTTCTCCTCTGCAGGGTTCGGCTTTTTCGTTGTGAACGCACGCACAAGCACGAGCCACCGTCACCGACTGTATATTCGTGTGTAAATATACGTAGACGAGAATATGGCAGTGTGTGTGTATGCGTGTGTGTAGATGAAGACATCACTTGGTGTATAGATGCGTAAGCGGGAGCTATGTGATCATGTATAATTAAGATTATTTTTCCGATATTAAAGGAGTAGAAACTGCATAGGTTTCTACTTTCCAAATCAAATATATATATATATATATATATATATATATATATATATATATATATATATATATATATATATATATATATATATATATATATATATATATATATATATATGGGTGAATTCGCATATGGGTGAATATGAATGTGATTGATGTATTTGTATACATTAACATCTGAGATAGATAGATAGATAGATAGATAGATAGATAGATAGATAGATAGATAGATAGATAGATAGATATAACCAGACTATATATCTATTTATCTTACTTTGTTGCTGTCTATTCCAGTCTGTTCATATCTATGTATCTATTTACATAGGTTTATATCAATGACAATTCATATCTATCTATCTATCTATCTATCTATCTATCTATCTATCTATCTATCTATCTATCTATCTATCTATCTCAGTCTGTCCATATCTATTTCACTTTATACATATCTCTTTGTTTATTAATATGTGTGTATGTTGATTTTCTAAGCGTAACCGAAAGTAGTGGGGATCGAACTCCCTACTCAGTCCTAATTTATCTAGCAAGAAAAGACTGATAGCCATTATACCACTTTGAAGTGGCTGAAAATGATTTACTACCATAGCTTAGATGTGACATAAGGCCTAAGGTGTGTAACACCCAGGGAAGGTGGAATTCACTATTCAGTCGTAATTGATCTAGTGAGTCAAGCACGCTGACCATTACACCGGCTCGAAGTGCTCAGTTTGGTCATGCATCTATCTATCTATCTATCTCTATCTATCTATCTATCTATCTATCTATCTATCTATCTATCTATCTATCTATCTATCTATCTATCTCAGTCAGTGAGTTCATATCTAGCTATGTTCATTCTGTCTGTCTGTCTATCGATTTATCTAAGTTCATATCTATCTATCTATCTATCTATCTATCTATCTATCTATCTATCTATCTATCTATCTCAGTTTGTTGATATCTGTCTACCTTTATATCTATCTCAGTCTGCTTATATCTATCTCAGTCTGTTCATATCTATCTATCTATCTATCTATCTATCTATCTATCTCCCCCTCTCTCTCACTCTCTCTTTCTCTCTCTCTCTCTCTCTCTATATATATATATATATATATATATATATATGTATATATATATTATCTCAATCTTTTCATATCTATCTTTCTGTCTATCTGTCCATATCTATCTACCTTCATATCGATCTCAGTCTGTTCATATCTATCTATCTATCTATCTATCTATCTATGTGTGTCGATTTATCCATCTCAGTCTTTTCAGATCTATCTATCTATCTATCTATCTATCTATCTATCTGTCTATCTATCTATCTCAGTTTGATACGATGTATCTATTTCTCGATCGATAGTTACATATTGATATTAATCATACCCAAAGGCATAATTTATGACACAGTATATTCGCTTATTTTTAAATTTGCGTTTATTTCCTTCAATTTCCCTTCCTATATTCAAATATCTGTTTTCAATCAAATTTCCAACACAATTTTCGTACCCCAAACACAATACATGTTAATCCATATTCACTGACGTTCTATTTTCACCCGACACACTTCAACACACTTCCCAACCCACGTATTTATACATTTCCTTCAACTTTCATCTTGTTCTCAACCCAACATGAAAAACAAACCTCTTTCATTAATTTTGATTCAAAATTAATCAAAATGCACAATTTTCTTTTTAATTTTAAAACATTCCGTCCCGAAAAAAAGTTCCACCTTTTTAAAACGATTGCTTGCTTTTTCGTTTTTATTATTCCTTTTTCATTCCATTTTTTTCTCATATTTTCTTGCCCCCCAAAAAACTATGTCACGATTTTTGGTCACGGGTTTTTTCTCATCTGTAATTTCAATTTAATTCATTAATATTGCTTTTTATTGATTACAAAATTATGGATGTATTAACCATTTTAAGCGAAATATTTCCCCACCCAAAATAATTTTCTGTATCTTGTTTGCTCTTTTCGTACAAATATTTACACCTATTTGAAATTTTCCAAAATTGTACAACGAACTTTTTTTCTTTTCTCTTTTTATTTTCCACGCTGACTTCCTATTCATTTTAATAATTATTTCGTCGTTTTAAATTATGTGGAGAATAGAAATAAAAACAACTTATCCATCATTGAATCAGTAGCAGACGATTAATGTATATTAAAATATTTTTCCAAATAAGCAGACGACCAGCCCGTTGAGGGCGCCAAATTTAATTCCCTTCGTTCTTTAGCGGAAAGAAATTCATGGTTTCATTTCTATGAGAGAACATGCCCCATGGGAGTTTATCCTGATATACACAAATCGTCCTGATATGGTTCACAAAATAGGCTTTTAAATAATTACTGTTTGGGAGAATTATTTTTATATATTCTTCTTTGATAAATAAAGAAACGTATAACAATAAAAAGAACATAGTTTTCAGATTTTATATTTGCACTAAACAGGGATAAAAAATATATACAGTCGTATTCAAAAGTATTCAAAGCCTCCATCTTTTCTTTCTTTTTATGTGCCGTGTCCCTTCAGGACGTAGACGATCATGGCTCTCCACTTCCTCCCTATCCCTTGTAGCTCTCAGTAAGTTTCGTACCTCTGTCACCTCCCCCAGATCACTTTTAGTCATCCACTTGGTTAAGCCTGCCAGGTATGTCACACGTTGCTGTCCTTTGTGTCGCTTTCCCTATATTCGACCCGTGAGTATCAGATTCTCCAGGCCTTCCTTTCTTATTACGTGTCCCAGAAATTTCAGCTGCCTTTTCCTGATATTAATTATAAGCTTCCTCCTTATTTGCATCCTCTCCAAAACCTCATCGTTGCTCACATGTTCGGTTCAGGGTATCCTTATCATCCTTCATTGCCTCGAGTCTCTTCTTCATCTCAGAGGAGACTACCCAACATTCGCTGCCGCAAAGGAGGACAGATATCACGTAGCAGCTCAATACTCCTTTATTTGTTACCAAATAAATCCTGCTGTCTCGCAATACTCTGCTCAGCTTTTGGAATGTGTTCTTAGCCATCTCAATACGTCTTCGGATCTCAGCGTCGCACTTACCGTCCTCGGTTAAAACACTTCCCAGATATTTAAACTTCCGCGTCTGCTTGATTCGAGTGTTCCCGACCAGCAAACCGCATTTCGGACCTCATCTTTTTACTGATGATCATGCATTCTGTCTTCTTGTAGTTTATACTTAGCCCCTTCATCTCGCTCTCCTTCTGCAGGAGGTTTTGTAATTTCTTTTCCGTGTTTGCTATCAGCACTATGTCATCTGCGTATCTTATGTCGTTAAGATTATAGCCGCCAATGCTGAATCCGGGTAGAGTTTCCAATTCTCTCAGAACTGCCTCGCTGTGTAGGTTGAATAGTGATTTTCCAAGTGTAGCTTAGATGTGGCACAAGGCCGAAAGTATGGGGCACCCAATGAGGATCGAACTCACTACTCAGTCGTAATTGTTCTAGAGAGACAAGCTTGCTAACCATTACACCACCTCGAGGTGTCCAAATGATTTTCTAAGCGCTGCTTAGATGTGGCACAAGGCCGGAAGTATGGAGCACCCACTGAGGATCGAACTCACTACTCAGTCGTAATATGTTCTAGCAAGACAAGCTTGCTAACCATTACACCACACCGAGGTGCCCCTGTATAGGTTGAATAAGTCCGGCGAGAAGACACTTCTTTGCCTTATGACCCTCTTTCCGTATATAATCATGCCGAATTTGATTTGAACATTAGTCGTCCCAATTAGCGTTAGTAAATCTATTTCTAAGACATAACAGATAATTAATGTCAGTCATTTTCATAACAGCATTTTATTATAATGATTTTTTGTACAAGTATTCAGCCCACATAACTCATACTTACATTTCTACTATTTAATACCGATTCTTGTTAATGGACGTTTTCGATAAGGCTTCAGTATGTCTCAATTGGTATTTTCAGCAATTCTTTTATAGAGAAATGCCCCAAATCGTTCACTCTTCCATTTAAGAATAGTATTATTAATTTTTTTTAAATTTATGTCACAAAAGCTTAATCGGATTAAGGTCAGGCGATAGAGAATCTCTCCTTTAAGTCCGATTTGAATTGAATAAAACTTTCCGTGTGATTTTAGTCCCCTCTCAGGCTGAAATTCTTTCCTTGTATGACTCGATCTTCCAAGCGTTTGTACCGTATCAATTTCTTTCAGTTTATGAACTATGGATAAAACAGGGTATGTCAAACTGTTTAGAATTTTTTTTTATAGCCTTACAGATTGATAAACCTCAAATAGTTTTGCATACAATGCTTTCTCTTTTTCTCTCTCTCTCTCTCCCATATATATTAATGGAATGTTTAAATAAAAGAACATTAACACATTATACAAATTCGGCAAATTTTATTTATTTATTAGTTTAATACCCTTTTCCTTGTTTCTAGCAAAATTTTCCTATTTCTTTGTCCTCTGCTTTTGGAATGTTTTCTTGTCTATCCCAATATGCCTTTGGATTCACAACTTCCGCTCTCTGTTAAAACACTTCCCTGATATTTAAATTTCCTCACTTGTTTGATTTTGGTATCTCTGATTTACAATTCACACTTTGGACTCATAACTTTCTCAACATTTAAATGTAATAGTCTCGGCTAGAATTTGAAACTGTCACATTCGAGTTAAAAAGAAGCAACCTGATACTATGTAAGGTCCTGGTATTAGGTTTATTACCGAGAATTGTGTGATTAGCGCGCTCTTAATGCATTTTCTTAAAAGAATTCTTTGTGAATCCCATAAAACTAAGACCAGAACAAGATATATTGTATCACCGATCATCGCAACAATATGGCATACGAGATAACAGAAGTAAAAAAAAAGAAAAAAAGACAAGAAAATTCTTCCAAGCTCCAAAACTTCATCGTTACTCACATGTTCGGTCCATGGTATCCTCAGCGGCATTCTGTAGAGCTATATTTCTATTTCTTCAAGCCTCTTCATCTTTGGGGAAATCATCCAGCACTAACTGCTATACACGAGGACAGTTATTATGTAGCAGTTTAATACTCTTTTCCTTGTTTCTAGCGAAACTTTTCTAATTCTTTGTACTCTGATTATCTTTTGAAATGCTTCCTTGTCTATTCCAATACGCCTTCGGATGCCTTCGGATGCCTTCGGATGCCTTCGGATCTTAGTGTCGCATTTTCTGTTCTCTGTTAGAATTCTTCCCAGATATCTAAATTTAAGCACTTGTTTGATTTTGGTATCGCTGATTTGCAATTCGCACTTTAGGCTCATCATTTTGCTAACAACCAGGCATTTTTGTCTTCTTTCTGTTGATCTATAAACCTTTCTTCTCTTTTTCTTTCACTTGCTTCCGTAGGAAATTTTGTAGCTTTCTTTCTGTGTCCCAGGTGACAACGCCTTGATCATATTGATTTTGGTACCAGAACTCTCCAAAAGAGCTTCGAAAACAAATATCTCTTAACAGGATGTTGCTCCTGCATACTGTTACTCACATGTTCGGCCCATGGTATCCTCAGTATTCTTCAGTAGATCCACATTTCTATTGTTTCAAGTCTCTTCTTCATCTTTGAGAGAATTGTCCAGCACTCACTGCCATACATGCGGATTGGCATCATGTAGCAGTTTAATACTCTTTTCTTTATTTCTAGCGATGTTTTTTTTTCCATTTCTTAGTACACTCTGTTTAGCATTTAGAATGGGATATCCTCCGTACATGAATTCAACCCTCTCTCCAAAAGAGCAGGAAAACGTGATGCGTCTCACTAAACGATGTGGCGTCAGTCGTCAGCGGTTCGATAGCGGTATTTTCTGGCTTAGGTAATGTCGTTCTATCAATAATTTGGTCTTTTTTTTATTACTACGAAAATCCTTGGAATGTAGTGTATGTTATACAGTGTGTTGGCTTGAAGGGTCGAGCAGTACCAACGTTGAATTAGCAATGGAGGAGAGGGATAACATCCATTGTACTGTTGTCACTATTTTTTACGTACTTTTCTTAGCAGGCCTTGCATCTCCTAGCGCTTGTGTTAATGATGGATTTAGTGTGTAAAGAGTATCACTGCCATAATGATTTATTTCTGTTCTTGCCCAACTCCCCATAGAAAGCCAACTCACACGCTGATCACAGCCACTGACCAGTAAACATTTGCCTACCCATTAGTTTCTGATTTCTAAATGAATAATTAATATAAAAAAACAACCTCATTACTCCCATTAAGCAGACGACAACTTGTCAGCCACTCGACGCCATGATAGCTAACACTGGGGGCAATTATTTATTCATTATTAATTTTTTTTTTTTAGCCAATGAGTTCGATTTTGTCTTTTTCGCTCGACTACTGCGACCATTATAGCCATGGCTGACCGTTGCATATAAATTATTCCTGCTTTTCTTCTGATTGTTTCATTCGATTTTATTTTTTTCGCGTTTGCCGTCGGTTTTAAATTCAAAATAATTAAAAATGTATTTTAGTTCAAAGGTATTTCTTGCCTTAGTGACAGGTATAGCAGTTACACAAATTAGCTTAGTTTGGTAATAAGAGTGCCATATATATATATATATATATATATATATATATAGTTTTAAGGTATGCTACATTTATCAATAAAAATGCTTAGTACCGGGGATATAGCGTGTGTAAATATGAAAGGCGACACGGAGATCAACACCGAGTGGCGAAAAATCAAAGTTTCATGCTTGAACGCCATCTTCAGGACATCTCTCTCAACTTCTCTCTCTCTCTCTCTCTCTCCACTCACACACACACACACACACACATATATATATATATATATATATATATATATATAAAATATAAATCGTCAATATTATTAAGTTTTTAGTCGAAAAAAAAAAAAACCCAAGCAGTAATAAAGCTAATATCCGTTTAGGTGAAAATACGCTAAGTTGTGCAGGGCTAAATAGGATAAATCCTAAAGAGCCAGGAACAATCTACTTAGGTTTCACCTAAACGGAACAGCTTACCCTGAATATCCGTTTGGTTTTTTTCTTCGACTGAAAAACTTAATACATTGGACGATTTATTTCGCCCTGTTCGGATGTTTCTAGTTCTATCTTTTATTGTCCAAGTTTTTCTCGGTATCAATTTGATTGATAGACTTACAAGTTGCCCTATCCGAGATTTTTCCAACCGATTATTATATATATATATATATATATATATATATATATATATATATATATATATATATATATATTATATATATATATATATATATATATATCTATATTATATATATATTATATATATATATTATATACATATATATATAAATATATATATATGTATATCTATATATATATTATATATATATATATATATATATAGGCAGCAATCCTTGGCTTATGCATGTTTCATTAAAAACGATAGAAAAGGTACTACGGTTAAGCTTTTTATTTAATTTTTCTTGCGTTCGAACAAAAGCTTTCTTTTCCAAATGTTTTATAGTTCCAAACTGAATCATCCTTGATAATGGCTAAAGGTATAGTCGAAAGCGCTCGGAAATATAAAACATTTGGACAGTTCTTACACACCCTTTGTCTAGAAAAGAAAGCTCTTGTTTGGACACAAGAAAAATTAAATAAAAAGCTAATCTTAGTACCTTGTCTGTCGTTTTTTAAGGAAACATGCAAATATATATATATATATATATATATATATATATATATATATATATATATATATATATATATATATATATTATGCTCTGTATATTTGCATTGAGCACTCTTTTGTAAAAAATAAAATATATATATATACATATATATATGAAATATGCATATATATATACATATATATATATATATATATATATATGTCTGTATATTTGCATTGAGCACTCTTTTGTAAAAATAAAAATATTAATAAGAACACCGATTATATATCTAACTGTTCTTTCTCTTTATTATAATATATATATATATATATATATATATATATATATATATATATATATATATATATATATATATATATATATATATATATATATGATTATTATTATTAAGCCGATAGATTTTTTATCACTTTAAAAGTGATTTTTGGTGAAAACTCGTATTTGTGTATTAACGCCGTTTATTTATTAAACACTATATTTATTCAATTTTTTGCCCACGGGGCGCTTAAAAATAATGTCTAAAGTGATTTTTATATATATATATATATATATATATATATATATATATATATATATATATATATATATATATATATATATATGGTGTTCCAGAAGTCACCTCGGGATTTAAAACTCCATTAATTTCAACATATTTTTATTATTCAAAAATGGGTTTATGCAAAATAAAAATTCAAACACTGGAAATCTGTTCCCGTTTAGTAATAATAAAAAAAATGATGCGATGTTAATAACTACCATTTTCTGAGTCATGCATGCGCGTTCTTTCTGTACCTTTTTCTATAACAGTGTTTCATAACTCAGGTTGCAATCCTCGGGTTTGGCTATAGATGTTATCCTTGAGGTGCTGAATTGTCTGTGGTTTATTGGTGCATCCTTCCTTAGAGTATCTACCCCAAATAAAATAATCGGGTGGTGTTTGATCAGGAGAATGTGAAGGCGATAAAATTTCGAAATTTTACGAAGTTATCCAGTAAGCAAAAATTAATTAAATTGGAAATAATTTCGAAGATTTTTCGTTCTTTGTTCAATTAGGAATTTTTTCGCGGATAATTTTCATATGTTAATCTAAATTCTGAAAAAAATAAAAATAAAATTATCAAAAATATGACACGTTATGACATTTTAAACACCTAGGTGAATTTTTGGGATACTCTATATATATATATATATATATATATATATATATATATATATATATATATATATATAGTTAAATTCCCAGATTCTGGGAATTTAACTATATTATCGACAAGGAAAAAAAAAAAAATAATAATAATCCCTCACTATAAAGGTAATTTTCATTAACCAGAAAAAAAACAGAAGCGTCTATCTTTTTAAATTTGGATTTTAAATGTAAATATAACAACAAAAACATTTCGATTTCATTTTTGCCTTGAAAAAGTCGGAAGACGAAACGCGTCGGCAAAATGTAAGATTTTTTTCCAGTTGTCATTTGATGCCATATATATATATATAAATGTATATATATATATATATATATAGAGAGAGAGAGAGAGAGAGAGTATCCCAAAATTCACCTAGATATTTAAATAACTGACATCCATTAAACATGGCACGTGGAACTAGAACAGTCTACCCCAGTGAGCGAAATAAAGGCTTCAGTTCGACATTCCAACCACCTGAAGAAGGCTGGAGCGTACAACGGCCGAAACGTTGTGATAAATATGGCAACAAAGATGAGGACGATAGTCCGAATAATGTAAATAGTGTACATAATACCTCATCTCAGAAATATAGACAGCTTCTAGAGTCATTGAAAAAATAATGGAATCAATTATCAAACTTTTGCAACGGATACCAAAAATTTGTGCTGCAGTAATCAAGGCTAAAGGAGAATATTTTGACGAGGACAAAATTTAATCATAAAATGATTTTTTTCTTTTTGTCATAGTAAAATTTCGAATAAAAAAAAATCATGTCTCACTGTTTTTTTCAACCAAGTATAATAATTTTATCCTATTTAAAGTACAAAACAACTATTTTTCAGGTCAAAAAAAAATTACCATGGGTGGCATGAAACCTTTAAACTGTAATATATATATATATATATATATATATATATATATATATATATATATATATATATATAAGCTTCCTCCTTGTTTGCATCCTCTCCAAAACCTCATCGTTGCTCACATGTTCGGTCCACGGTATCCTTAGCATTCTTCTGTACAACCATAACTCCATTGCCTCGAGTCT
This sequence comes from Acanthosepion pharaonis, assembly GCA_903632075.3. Taxonomy (NCBI): domain Eukaryota; kingdom Metazoa; phylum Mollusca; class Cephalopoda; order Sepiida; family Sepiidae; genus Acanthosepion; species Acanthosepion pharaonis. The sequence continues at coordinate 231,564 of CAHIKZ030004870.1, read as the reverse complement.
CTTCTTCATCTTTGAGGAGACCGTCCAACATTCGCTGCCGTAAAGGAGAACATATATCACCCTTCTGTCTCGTAATACACTGCCTAGCTTTTGGAATGCGTCTTTGGCCATCCCAGTACGTCTTCAGGTCTCAGAGCTTCTCTAACACGTCCTCTGTCAGAACACTTCCCATATACTTAAATTTCCTCACCTGCTTTATTCTAGTGTCCCCGACGTGGAAAATTGCATTTCGCTCTCATCTTTTTACTGCTGCCCATGCATTCTTTTTATAGTTTTCTCGGACTAAAACAACTCTCAGTATAACCCAGCTACAGCAAATACGGGGCATCTGAAAATGAGAAACATCTCCTTTATGTACTGTGTCCCCAAGGAAGTAGGCCATCATGGCTCCCCACAACTTCCTGCTTTGTCTTTCTGTTATTTTCCTAAACCCTGTATGTCATCCGATGTTTTTCTCTGTCTCCATTGCCTTCAATCTGATAGATATGAATCGTGGTATATGCAAACATAGATATACAATGTGTAGCATACCTACGGACGATAATGGGTATGTCCCCATTCACATAAATACAGTAGTAAATACTGTATGTTGGTCTGCAGTTAGAGCTGTGCTGGTCAAACTCTCTGCCTCCAGGCAGAGTAGATCCTCAGACGAGGGTATGTCGAAGGGCACAGTCTTGTCTCGGAAAACAGCTATATACGAGGTCTACCGGCAAATTTTGGCCGAGCCTATGGGCTCGGTAACCACACATTAATTTCGACCTTGTGCCACAGCTGATCATATAGGGCGGGTGGTAAATATCCTGCAGTTGGAGATCCATTGTGAAATTCACTGGACTCATTTCTAGCAGTTGATGACTTCTTCTACGTGCCGCTTGCGAATCTTATATGTGTTGTTCTTGTCCTAAGTATTATCATTCATTATCAACCTTCGTTTGATTATTCTATTCAGTAACTTTCCCTTGGTTACAATACATAGATAGATAGATAGATAGATAGATAGATAGATAGATAGATACAGACTTAGACAGATAGATAGATAGATAGATAGATAGATAGATAGATAGATAGATAGGGACAGACTTAGACAGACAGGCAGATAGATAGATAGATAGATAGATAGATAGATAGATAGATAGATAGATAGATAGATAGGGACAGACTTAGACAGATAGATAGATAGATAGATAGATAGATAGATAGATAGATAGATAGATAGATAGGGACAGACTTAGATAGATAGATAGATAGATAGATAGATAGATAGATAGATAGATAGATAGATATTGTTTAAAATTCACTATGTTTATAGAGAAAGATTTGTCAGTAACGGAAATAGAATTTTTACAGTTAAAGAATATTCGGACACTGGAATCAACACTGCATAGCGACCGTCAATTTCTCGCTTCAGTGCAGTCTTTAGAACAATATAACATAAATATATATATATATATATATATATATATATATATATATATATATATATATATATATATATATATATATATGTCTCTATACACATATATTTATTTGTGTGCATGTATCTGAAATATCGGTATTGATTTTTAGATGAAATCGTAATGTCAGTCGTCAACAAATGCGATAATCATGTATACATTTTTTAGAGACAATCTGCTGTATCCCATATTCCGATTACATTCTGGTTGTAACCTAACAAAAACATTTTTTTTTCTTTTTTCTTTTTCACCTTTTTCGGATATTTTTATTGTCTGCATCAATTGTTTAACCTTCCCTTTTTTATCCATTTATTTTATCTCTCTATTTACTTACATTGTTTCATTGTCTGTCAGTTGATTTTGTCGCGTGATATGTGTGTATGTTGATCTGATCGCCGCCTTTGTAAAGGGCGAAGCTCGGGATCTCTTCATCCGAATAGGTCAGCACTTGAAAAACAGACAACAGCAATAAAAACAAAAAATAAATAGTGTTGCTGGAAATAAATCTATAAAGGAACTAATGAAAAACTGGCGTGATTTTTTTTTTCTCGCTTTGGTGAACCTAAGTTTAAAAACCAGGCAAAAGCAAAACAAATAAAAAAATCTAACTACAAAGAGAAAGTAAGAAACATATATTGAGAAAGAAAGAAAGAAAGAAAGAAAGAAAGAAAGAAAGAAAGAAAGAATGATGAAAAGAAATGAAGGCAAAAAAGAAAGAAAAAATGGATGGAAGGAAACGAAACGAAAGCAAACCAGAAAGAAACGAAACGAAACGAAAGCAAATAAGAAAGAAAGAAAGAAAGAAAGAAAGAAAGAAAGAAAGAAAGTAAGAAAGTAAGAAACGAAAGCAAAAAAGAAAGATGAAAAGAAACGAGAGCAACCACAAAAGAAAGACAGAAGGAAAAAGAAAGAGAAGGGAGACTAGAATAAAAGGAAAATGGAAAAAAACAAAGACAAGTAGAGCGAAAGAAGAAGTAAGAGAGAAGGAAAGACAGAGAAAACAGAGAGAGAACGAAATAAAAAAGAAAATAAAGAAAGCAAGAAAGAAAGCAAGAAAGAAAGAAAGAAAGAAAGAAAGAAAGAAAGAAAAGAAATAGATAATGAAAAATAATTGAGAAAATCAGTATGGCAGAAAAAGAAAAAAAAATAAACCGAGATGAACAGTATCGAAAAGAGTAGAATTATATATATATATATATATATATATATATATATATATATATATATATATATATATATGAAAGAGAATAAATAAGAGAAAGAAAGGCATAAAGGTCGAAGGTGAAAGAGAAATGAAAAGGAGGACAGAGAAAGCAAAAGAAAGTATGTAAAATTGATAATGAAAGAGTTGGGGAAATTGAGAGTGACGAGTTGGCTAAGGCGGGAAAAAATCGTCCGTGCGTGTTCAAGCAAGTGATGTAAGAACGTTTAAGTCACGGCTACGAATGATGGCTTGGCTGTCGACACGCACGCAGCAGAGCGTGACAAAATGCGATCAAAGTGTATTGACTCAAAACATTGCCATTAATACAACGAAAAAGTAAAATTACACAGATGAAAAAAAGGCAGACAGATTTCTTAACAGAATCTAGTAGATATCCGTAAGTCTCGGAAGAATATGAAGTTTACTAATGCGGCTAGCTAGTCCCTATTACAGACGCTCGCTCAGGCATTTGTGTTTGTTCAGCATCCCACAGTAAAAACCGGTGGTTTATACAGCAACTGTGTTGCAGAGATTTACGTGAGAGTTTCTGTGATAGAGCGTATAATCCGGCAGTTTTCTGGGATATAACGTATAATCCGGCAATGCGCTGAAACCTTCGGTCACGATGACTTAGTGATAAGCAGAACTATCGATGTGGTGTGGTTTTTAGTCTCTACCCAACAGTAATACCCGCAGAAATTGATTCCCCAGGCCGATATTATTAAGAAGTGAAAAATCAGCCGTGGTGTGATTCGATCTCGGATCTCCCGTTCAGAACACTGACTGTTTAAACACTCGACCACGTTTTATAGACAAACACACACTCACACACAGAATAACGGTTTTAACATTCGTTAGGAAAAAAAAAGTACTAAACTGTCACGTGATATTTGTCCTTCTGGCAGTGAATGTTGGACAATCTTCTCAAAGATAAGAGACTTGAAGCAATCTGCTCCTCCAGAATGTTGCCGGGGATAGCATAGACCGAATATGTGAGCAACGAAAATGAAAACAAAAAGGAAAGAAGAGGTAGTTGAAATTTCTGGGGTACTTAATGAGAAAGGAAGGCTTGGAAAATCTAATACTCACAGGACAAATTGAGTTCAAGAGGGACAGAAGAAAAAAGCGCATAACATACTTGATGGGCTTGAGTAAATGGATGGCAGAACAGGGTTTGGAAGAAATAGGAAAAGAAAGAAATTTAGTAAGAGCTACATGAAGACGTGGAGGGCCATCATCGCCTACATTCTGAAGTGACACGACAGATAAAGAAGATAGTAGCTAAGCACTTGTAGTAACCAAGCTTTTGGTCATGTACTCCTCGTTCAACTTTGTAGCTGAAATAATTGGTCTTTTGCCCCACCCAGTAATTCTTTCCCAGTAAAAGCTACGATTTTAAATGCTAATTTTCAAAAGGTAAAGGTTCCGAAGCCATACAACTTATCCAGCGTCGTTGCAATTGATGGAAGCATCCCTGGTACACATTTTTGGGGATAGCGAGCAGCTGCATCGTCGTAATGGATTTCCTCCAGAACTTGAAGTTTTTTTCCTTTCCATCAGCTTGATTTTTAGCAAGAGGTAAAAGTCGAAAGGAGCGAGATCTGTGGAATATAATGGTTGTCCGAGCTGCGGAATGTTATGCTTGGCCAAAACTTAATTTATGCAGATCCTCTGGTCAATTTTCTCTTCCATGGTTACTGACGGGATCTCTCTGGTGTGGTGAGACGACCACACTCTACACACTTTCCTTTCATGCACTACTATAAACAACAGTATATAGCAAAAACGTTATAAATCAGTGCGCATGCGAAGCAGAGTTCAAAGTCACACTGTCTCAATCTGTGTAGGTTAGCTCCGTTACCATAGCAACAGACTTCATATCCGACCTCGTCTGACCAACTCCTTATACTAAAGTTTACATAAGAATTAAGTAAATAAATGAATAAATATTCAACTAGACAAATAAGAGCTCGGTGATCGAAGAGGTACGGTGGAGTAATAGATAGCGGCTCGGATTGAGGAATCGGAGAGCCGAGTTCGAATTCACTTACGTACTAATACCTTTGGGAAAAGTATGAATCCTCTCCTTCTCCACCAGCTATGGGTAAATAGCTTGACAAGCCGGGTTCGATAGCCTTGGATGGGAACTGGTCTACCGCAGAAAGAAATGGCAATCTATAGCAGGAAAAGAACCTGCCTCGTCAGTCATGTATCGAAAGATATATGATCGCCTAAACGTGTATCACGCATGGCACATAACTGACAAATAATTCTTTGCATAATAAAATCACAGCTTGCTTCTGAAATTCTACATAGTCAACAGAATCTATTGTAACACATTATGAAATGGACAAAGTCCGACAATATTTTAAGACATTTTTTTATGTTTATACGTTCTTTTTATAGATACAAATATTTAAGTAAATGCTCATGGAAAATTGTAGTTTAAAAACAGTAAAATTGACCTTGCTAACTGAAACGCTCCTCTGTGGCTCAATCGGTAAAAGCACGTCAGGCTATATGACGGTTCCGTATAGTATACAGGACGCATATTTTCTATTAAAATTTCTCGGACATTCAGGCCGGTAAATGTCGTTAATACTGTTTATTATATATAGAACATTTACTTAAATATTTGTATCTATAAAAAGAACGTATAAACAAAAAAATCTTAAAATCTATTGTAAGTTATACATGAAAACATTTCACTCGTTAAAGTATGTTAGTTTGAAGTACATTATCAAAGGATTTTGACAATTCAAAACAGACAACAGGGAAATATTCGGCAAGATAAATTTTGTATAGTAGAATTTGAACATTTTTTTCGATTTTACCATCGCGAGCAGGATGTATTTCAATGGACAAATAAATAAAACTGACCTCAAGTTTAGAGTAACGAAAGGGCAAAATAGCAGATTTCGATCCACAATCAGTTTGGCATCATCGACCTCCTCTTCTCTCTCTCTCTCTCTCTCTCTCGACCTTCCTCCCTCCCTCTCTCTCTTGTTAAAATAAAACATCATGTCAACTTGAATGTTTGATTAACTTACCCTGGCGCCGCTAATGTGAAATGATTGGCTCAACAACTGAGTGACTGGCGTCTGTCAACATTAAGCATTCTGACGCCATGATTCGATTCGGAAATAGCAAAATTTTTCGAATGATTACAGCTTATTAGACATACGTAACCAATTGGTTAAACTATTGGTTAAATTTGACTAGACATTTAGATATAGACGGTTAAAGGTGATTAGACCTTCGTAATCTCTTGGTTAATTGATCGGTCAAAGGTCATTAAACGATGCTAACTATTTGGGGAACAGTTTCGTTAAAACTAATTGTACAATCAGTTCATTAATTCAGGCAATTGGAAATATTCTACAATTTATTTATTTTTTCTTTTTTTACTTTTAATTACTTTCGACATTACTTTTCCCCTTGATAGACTATGGGGTCGCTATCTTCACACGACGTCATAATTATCACGGTGACCTGAATGTCAGTGTAGGCAAGGAGAGGGCAGGGGATATAGGAGGGCTTGGAGAATCTGATACTCACAGGGCGGATAGAGGGGAAAGAGCGACAATGGAAAGCAACGCGTGAAATAGCTAGTGGGCTTAAGCAGGTGGAAGATAGAAGAAGATTTTTCCATCAATTGTGCGAAACGTTTAAACAGATATTTACTTTGGCTAAGGCTTTTATAAATGTTTGCATCATTTCATTCTTAAATTTATTTATCTATTTATTTTTTAATAATGATTTCTTAATTAGGAATCTATCGAAATCTGAGGATATATCAGCTGCAGTGTCTGAATACAATACTTATTCTAGGATACATACAAGCACACATACAATCACACATACACACACACACACACACACACACACATACACACATATATATATATATATATATATATATATATATATGTGTGTGTGTGTTTATGTGTGTTAATAAATATACATAGTCTCCACACACACGGTGAGGTTTAATACGTATATTTATTAATATATACTAATAGATCTGTTATATTACAAGTAGCAGTTTCATTAACACGAGCACTATATGTACGTTATATTATATTTACATTCACACACACACACACACACACACACATATATATATATATATGTGTGTGTGTGTGTGTGTGTGTGTGTGTGTGTGTGTGTGTGTGTGTAATACAAATATGAAATGTATCTCCTACCTGATTGATGTTATCTTCAGTATAACCTCAAGCAATCGCTCCGTCCACTCCTCAGGGGGATATCAGCAATTCACTTTCTTCTTCTTTCTCTTCTTCTTCTTCTTCTTCTTCTTCTTCTTCTTCTTCTTCTATACACACACACACGCGCGTATATATATATATATATATATATATAACATACCTCAACACACACACACACACACACACACACACACACACACACACACACATATATATATATATATATATATATATATATATATATATATATATATATATATATATAGTGTATTTGGCCAGCTATTCGTGATATAAAAGATTTTTTATTAAAATTAACAAGATACTGCGATTAAGCTACAACGTGCTAACCGTATTTGAAAAATAAAAAAATCTTCTCATATATATATATATATATATATATATATATATATATATATATATATATATATATATATTCAGTTAAAATAAAATAAAAACATCTTTGCTAATAGAATAGCCGAAAGCGCTTAGATATATGGAAAAATTGGAAAGTTTTATACACTTTATATCCAAAAATGAAAATACTTGTAAGAATGCAAGGAAATTGAATAGAAAAAACTAAGTTTCATTATCTTCTCAGTCATCTTTAATAAAACTAGCCAGGCGTGTGTAGGAATTTCAAGAAAGATGTAATAGAAGCCCCGGTGTTAGATGGAGTATTTTTAGTAAAGTTTTGCAGTATTAATGCTGGCTATTGTGATATACCCGAACAGAGACAAGTTGTTGAACGAACGGTCTGAAGTAATATCCAAATTCAGACACGTTAATAAACACATTCTGGTTAAATACAAACTCGGATGAGAATTCATACGATAATATATTTTTTCTTCACTTCCGGTTCTGCTTACTCTTTCCTCACCCCTCACCCTTTGATGATTTTACATATGCCATTATGTTAGATTATATAAATGAAAAATATAGCGCTTCAAATGAATTATTTACAAAAAAAACAACACCTAATGAAACCGTAAAGTGGAAACCCGGGCAACGTTAACGGTGAATTTTTCAATCTTTTATATCAATATTATCTGCTCTACACATACCGACTTTTAGAATTGTGTATTGAGCACTTTCTTAAAATATCCTTCCTCTAGTCTGACTCCAGTCTGCCCAGATAATTTTTTTTTTATATTCTTATATATATATATATATATATATATATATATATATATATATATATATATACAAAGAAGATAAACCATAAATGTTTTTGATTGAAATGTGGATTTTTTATTTTAAAATATATATTATTCTCTATTTTCCACAATTCTGCTACACAGGTTTCTGGCTTCATGACCTTCTTCAAGCAAAGAGTAGATATTTCGATATATTATAAAAATTTATTTTTTGTGTGGTAGTGATTCAAATGTCTTTCTTGGACTGGCGATAGGAGTTTATATATATATATATATATATATATATATATATATATATATATATATATATATATATATTGCATATAGTTCTCTATATGCAATATATAAACTATAGTTTTCTATATTAAATATATATATATATATAAAAAATTCGTTTATATATCGTTGTTTACATTTTAAAGCATTATACAGATTAAAAACTGTTGAAATTCATTTTTGTTAATTTAAAGAAGTTCAACGCAGCGATATTATTTTAAAAAAAGTATGAAATGACTCATATAAGCGATGAGTACAAATTAAAAAATAAAGAAACATGAATTACCATTCCAAAATTATTTAACCCGAATATTACAGCACCAATACACTGACATATTGGTATGTCGATTGTCAGTTTACATTAAAGACTATGGTATGAATGATATATATATATATATATGTACAAAGAGGAAAAACCACCTAAATAATAAGTGCTTCCAAATAGCGCATAAATTAATTACATCAAAAGTATAAAAATAAATGAAAATGGGAAAACCAGCATTCAGTTATTGAAAATCCTCCTGAAGAGTGGACCGAGCAATTACAAAAAAGTTAATCTACAAAACTCTGTGAGGTCTTAAATATAATATCAGCTAAGTGACGATTTACATCTCCTCACACACACACACACACACACACACACACACACATATATGTATATATATATATATATATATATATATATATATATATATATATATATATATATATATATATATACGGATAGATATGAATATATATTGCAATTCGCCATTCATATATTTATAATCCGTTTATTCTAGCTTTCAAAAATCAAAATGTAATTAGTATTATGTAAACAGTGTCTTCTCATATTTGATGAAAGATATCTCTTACTAAAGAACTCCTCTTGCTTTAAATGAAGCCAAAACACAACTTCTTTACGTTAACGAGCATATGCCCGATCTCGAAGTCACTGGTATTTCCAGTACATGTTAGCCTTTCCTTACTAAGGAACTTGCCATGATTAAAAACGTGTTCCCTATCCTTGATTCCGGATGAAGAAGGTTGACCTACCCACATTTATTTCTCTTCGCTGCCGTCGAATCAATTGGCTGACAAGCGAACCCTCGTGGCAGGATCGGCAAAATTTGTCCTGTCAAGCCCTTATGCCAGTTGCCCGGGACGCTCGGAATAAAACCAGTGTCCGTAATGATGCTTCTAGCAATAAACCGTCGATTTGCAAGGGTGTGAGCAAACTGAAAGATAAGAGGGAGGAGTCAACTATTTAGGGAGAGTGGATCACTTTTACGGTCTGGTCGGACACTAGCCAGGGTGTAATGGCCGAATATTTAGACAACGTAAATGCTTGCTTTGATGGTTTGTCAGAATAAATCTGTGAATTTGCGGGTGTTCATTTTTTATTGGTGTTTGTGGGGTGGGGTCTAGATAAAGAGAAGGGTGATAGCCAAAATCATGCAATGTCTTCTTTGCCAAATGTGACTTCTGCGTCAAGTCAATTAACTGTAATGTCTGTTTATAGCATTCTTGGTCATGAATAGACTGAAGGAGGCATAGTGGTTGGGATTTCATCGAGGACGACAGTTTATCATGGTTAATAATATCGGTCGGAAGATGGACTGTTCCGAATTCAAGACCGGCCTGGAGAGGTATGGCAGTTCACTATATTTATAGGGAAAGAGGGGTCAATATCGGTGGTCGACTGTTTATAGTTATAGACAATGTGGACACTGGAATCAACAGTGCATTGTCACTGTCAGTTCCACGCTTCACATTTGCCCTATGTGGTGTCGCAATGACCCTAATGTAATACGGAAAACGTGAGTACCGCTCCAGTGCAAATCAACCATTCGTCCTTGCATGGAATACTGCTGCCATATATGGTCTGGTGCTCCCCCTGTTCATCTTGAGGTCCTCGGCAAAATACAGAGACGGATATGCAACGTAATTGATCCTGATCTGACATCCCGTCTGCAGTCTCTATCTTGTGGCTTCACTCTCTCTTTTCTGCAAGTAATTTCATTGGCAACTGCTCCGACAAGCTGGTTCCCAAATTGCATGAATTTAAGCGTGCTACTAGGTTGGCATCTCAGTCCCACCCTTTCGCTGTTGGAACGGTTAAATGTAACCATCTCTTCTACTCCAACAGCTTCTTATCTCGCACCTCCCGTCAATGGAACTCCCTTCCTATCACTTGCTTCCCTGATAGCTATAATCTTCAAATATTCAAATGTAATGTCAATCGACATCTTCTGATGCCTTGACCTTGATCCCTGTCCTTCTCTTTATCCTTTTTCCAAATACTCCTCTCTACTCTTATTTTAACTCTCTGTAACCCCTTGCCTGCTAGTATCACGCCTGCATTGCTTGGGGGCGAAATGATTTTAAAATACCTGACTTCTCCTGCCATGATCTACATTTACAAGAGCCAGTTTTCACCTTCCAGTCTTGATAGTGTTCAAATCCGTCAACGCGGCCTTGTGGGTGATGAATTATTTTCCGCCTTACAGTCCCTTTCCCGTATACAAAACGTTGCAAGCCTAACGGTAGTCTGTCTATTTCATTGAAAATGTCCAGATTAGCTTCCTTGCTTAGTTCCACCCTCATAACTAAGACCTGCTGCGCTGCGCACATGGAAACGAAACCAAGATAAGACCTCTCCTTCGGGAAAAGGCTAATGTTAAGCCCCGATGCCTGATGATCACCAAGAAGGCTGGACTAGTTTGGGACTTTGGTCCGATGTACGCGTAGTAGTTCCACTTTAAACTCAACCTATTATCTCATTTTTTTCGAGTGGACGTTCGAACAGACAAGACTAACAAGAGTAATTTAACGTTATATGAAAAAAAAAATCTTGCATCTCGTGGTTTCCATTTTAAAGCATTATACAGATTAAAAACTGTTAAAATTTATTTTCGTTAAATAAAAAAAAAAATTAAAAAAAAGATACATGAATTAACATTCCAAAATTATTAAACCCAAATATTCCAGAACCAATACACTGATATATTGGTATGTCGATTGTCAGTTTACATTAAAGACTACGGCATGAATGATATATATATATATATATATATATATATATATATATATATATATATATATATATATATATATATATAAAAAAAAAGGCTCTTTTTATTATATCCTTTACTCTGTCCTAGACATTGAGTTCTACCTGGATCCTTCCTCTTGGAAAGATTTTTTTTTCTGAAAATATACATGTATGGGAATTTTTTTTATATATTTTGCATATGTATGTATATTTTCCACTAATATTGTCTATATATATATATATATATATATATATATATATATATATATATATATATATACGTATGTATATATATTCAAATGAGTTCGTAGGATTTACTTTTTACAAAATGGTCAATACAAAGTAGGGCAAGATATTATTATAATATATATATTTTCTTATCAATTCAGCCCGAGTAAGGTGATAATGACACTAAAACGTGAGAGTGTACTGGGAGTGAAAGACAATCAAAATCCCAATCCTAAACAAAAAACAAAGGATAAACCTCTACTTCTGTTCAAAAGACAGAGAGGAGTGCGAACAGGGCGAAAGCGAACCCATTTTCTATTATATATATATATATATATATGTATGTGTGTGTGTGTGTGTGTGTGTGTGTGTGTGTGTGTGTGTGTGTGTTTTCTTTTTCTTTAATGTGACAAAACCATCAAACAAAATTGACATTGACGTTTATATAATAAGATTATCTGACAATTTAACGCCTAGGAATTTTTTTTTTTTATTTAGAACAAGGTGAGACACCTTTCCATTTTTCAAGTATGGAGTGTCTTGAAACTTCCTAAGCGATTAATTGAAGCAGATGACACTCAGAATGTCCCCCGACTTTTATTTTATTTATTTTCTGAGCCCCTACTATAACAGGTAAATCTACTAGTTCAAAAAAAAAAAAAAAAAAAAGTTGCGTCCTTCTCAAAAATAATTAAATGCTTTCCAAATCAATCTGTAAGAAAATAAAGAAAACATAAAGAAAAAGAAAGAGAGACGTCGGTAACATTTTGAAACTTAGCCAACCAAAAGGAAGATAAAATGGCTTCAGAAACTAAGACATTATTTTTCCTGTCTCCACATTGGTCAGTGGTTACCACCAGACTACTGACCAGTGTCCGTTTGCTATTGACTGCCATGGACAATTACACAACAATGAAAGATGACGGAAGGCCGCTTGAACTGTAATCAGTAACATTAGGAAAGGAGGTAGCTTGAAAATGATGGAAGTCTTCTTGTCCAGTGTCCACTCGGTTTGACCACCCCCCGGCCAATAACGTTTTACTTCTACCATGTGTATGTGGTCTGTGTATCTTGACAAGCTGTGTTAATAAATAACAAACGGTTTCTGGTCGTGGGCGGACGTCACTCGGACTGCCAGTTGACCTTTGCTCTGATAGCAGAATCGAGTCGACCCACTCGTCCGTGAGAGCTGATTTTGTTGGAAACAAACATTTCTTTCTTACTTTTTCGCCGTCATCGGAAAAATGGTTTTATCGTCATTGCTCAGTTATTTTGAATTGTCACTCTTACTTAGCCACTGGTCAAGAAAGATTCGATATTTCCGTCTTCCCTTCAATATGTCCTGTGAGTGGTAAATTCTCCAAACTCTCATGTGTTCAAAAATATCAACTGTCATTTTCTGATTGTAATTATAATTAATATATAAAATACTAATTAATAGACAAATCGAGACAATTTTTAATCCTTCTCTCGTATCAAAATTGGCCATAAGTATCCTACACCTACGATTTTTCTTCGGTGTTAAAACTTGGCCGCTTTGTGTGCGATGTTAGTTTTTTTCAGAAAGCACTCAGAATAGATAGATAGATAGATAGATAGATAGATAGATAGATAGATAGATATGAAGAGATAGATAGATAGGAACAGACATAGATAGATAGATAGATAGATAGATAGATAGATAGATAGATAGATAGATAGATAGATATGAACAGACAAAGATAGATAGATAGATAGATAGATAGATAGATAGATAGATAGATGATAGATATGAACAGACTGAGATAGATAGATAGATAGATAGATAGATAGATAGATAGATAGATAGATATGATCAGGCTGGGATAGATAGATATGAACAGACTGAGATAGATAGATAGATAGATAGATAGATAGATAGATAGATAGATAGAGTGTATCACGTATGGCACTTAAAAAAATAATTTGTTTTTAAATGCCATGTTTCTTTAAAATGTAAGTGACCATGGCTATTCACGATATCCCTTTCTTTATTCTCTGTGAATTACCATTGCCTCTTGAGAAAGATGGATCCACAGTTTTGATTTCAGAATTATTCTTCTCCTAGAGGGGCTGCCAATCAAGGCTAGAGAGCCCAGTATTAATATTACTAATTATTATTACAACACAGCTCATTCCCATTTCATCCTTCTTTCTTCATCTTACCATGCCTTCTGATTATTTACTATGCTTTGTTTAGTATGACACAAGGCCAAAAAATGCTCACAGATCTCACCTTTAAAAACTTGGGATGGTTAGAAAATTCGATAGCGAATTCTTTGACAAATGTCTGAAAACTACCGGATTTACCACATCTAACATCAGCTTCACTAAAAGCAATCCATACTTAACCTTTATAGATAGATAGCCGAGGCGAGTTGTATTTTTTTAACCTTTTCACCCCAAGCAAGGCAATAAAGCCACAAAGACGCAAAGGTTACCGTATGTTAAAGAATATAAGAAAAAGTAATATTAAGGAGAATAACAAGAAGGAAGGTTATGGTAGCCATTGCATTTAAATTTTTGAAGATCTAAGTTGACAGAAAACAAGCCGAAAAAAGTTCTAAAAGCGAGAAGTGCAATAGAAGAAACTGTTAGCATAGAACTTACGGTTACATCTAGCCATATCAACTGTAAAATGATGAGACCCTACTGCCAATCTAGTACTGCGCTTAAATTCATAAAGTCTAGGTACCATAGAGGATAGTTCATCAGAACAATTACCATAAAAATATTTATAGAATTGTCATAGGGTAGTTACATTACGGCGATGGGAAAGTGACTGAAGTCGAGATGCCAGGTCAGGACCAATAATATTGCTGATTCTTCTTTGGATTTTATCAAGAATCTCTAAATATATTGCAGAAGCACCAGACCAGGTGTGGCAACAATCTTCAAGAGTAATGACGAATGGTAGTCTTATAAATATGCAAGATAACCTCTGGTGAGAAAAATCGTCTACCTTGACAGAAGGAACCAACTTTCCTAGTGTTGAGATATTGTGAGTTTCCCGCGTGTCGGTGTATGAATCAAGACAAACACAGTTGTAGAGGAAAATACTGGTATATTCATAAAAGCAATTAACAATAGAGTGATTAGTAGAACGAAGGTTGGTTAGTACGAAACAATATCCAAAGTCTATAGTCCAACGGTATGTAACGGGTAAGCTTATCTGGACTGCTCCCTCTCTCTAGAGCTGACTTATATAAGAGGGGCCAGTCCATTACTAGTTAGAAGGTGGGTGCGCCCCAACACCTAGTTAGTTAAAATTTAATATAATGTACTCAAACCTCAGGGAGCTGTCCCTGGGGATTGTGTCGGTGTCATCACCTAGTTTCATGTGTTAGTCTAACTGTAGACGATAGACATGTAACACCCATCTGAGGATGTTTCAAGATGACATTGGTTGAAGCACTGGGATCAAAACAGCAAAGATAAAGATGTTGGTCAGAATAACTGATTGGATAATGGCAACAAACCTTTGAATACAGCAGGAAAGATTGTAGAGTACGTCGGTTAAAATACTATGACCGAAACAACGGAGATTAAAGATACTCGTCAGAATAATTCATCTAATAATAGTAATTCTTTATCTCAAATCTTCAAAGGCTAGGCGAAAGACTGGAGAGTTCATCGGCTGAAATACGTAGATAAAAAATAAAGTAGGTACTCATCAGAATAATTCATAAAATAATGCCAACGCGTTATCTCAAACATTCAAATGTTGCACAAAAAGCCGGAAAGTGTACCGGCTGAAACATGTTCGAAACAACGAAAATAAAAATACTAGTCTGAATACTGAACGAAAGACCGAAGATTGTATCGGCAAAAAAAAAAAAAAATTGATAGAGCGATGATGAATATATACTAGAACCGAATAATTCAGAAAATAATGGCATTTTTTATATCTCGGGACTAGGAAGGCTGGAGAATGCACCGGTCGAAACGTAATGATCGAAACTCTTAAGAGAGAATTACTTGTCTGAATCATTCGTGCAATGGTGATAATCCTTTATTTCATAACTTCTGACTTTTATTAAACAGGATTATTAACAGGATTGGTTGAAGACAGCAAAACGGTGGAAACCGCTTTTCTCACTTAACGATAATTAAACCAAAATACAAACCAACATATTGCAATTTCAACGAAAACTCATAATTCGACGTCAGATATTGACCTTAAGCCGGTTCGGGTCGAAACTGACACAAAGCATTTAGTTAGGTCTATCCGAACAACACAAAACCTCAACCGTCATGAAGGACAACTCATAAATAATAATAATAATAATAATAATAATAAATAAATAAATAAATAAATAAATAAAACGGTATTAAAACGATATCCTTTCCTTAAGCGAAAAATGTTGACCAGGCTTTGAATACTGACCTTTGGTCATCTGTAGCCCAAAATGTCTCGGGTAGTCTATTTTGACAAGTTCAAGGCAAAGGTCACTTTGTCATAACAATCATCTAGGTTAATGTTTAAGTGATTTTCTTTTTTTTTTTTTTTTTTTTTTTTGTGATGTCCATCCTCTGGTCAATGTCTTGGTCGCTAGGGAGCCAAGTATCAATGGGAACTTTGGCCGTTTTATTAACGCTGGTTCCTGGAATCCGCTGTCTATGTCGATGATGCAATTGACTTTTTTTAAGAGCGTACCAAAGCTAACACAATTATGTTCTGCAGTTGAACACGGTCAGTGCTCTCATATCCTAGGTCACGATTTATTGTGAGTTCGGGCTAACTGTACCATCGTCGTCTTCTGAAACAGTTTAGTCTACGCAATTTCATTTACAAGGTGTGGGTCGACCCGTGATATGGTTTTCAGCTACTTTTCCAAACGATACTACACTCTGGTTTCAACACTCACGGCCGATATTATAACCACCTGACAAATTGACTACGGATGAATTCAAACCCGGGGTCTCCTGGTCGGTATGCTAGCAGTGACCACCCGGCATGTCGGGTGCTAAAAATTATCGGCTCTACAAAGAAGGGATTTCTAAAATGAATTTCGATAGATGGGGATTTGCTATAATTATATTAAGTAATTTTTTCAGCACGCCCTCATACATATATATATATATATATATATATATATATATATATATATATATATATATATATATATATATAGTAGTAGAGCCTGGCGTTACCGGGGATGTAACAGTAAGAGATAGATCAAGTATCGACCATCATAAAGACTGAAAAATAAAATTGACAAAGATTATTGTTTAAGGTTGACGAACACGCATGTCTTAATTGTTTTTGGGTTTTTTTACAAATTGGTCCAACCCAAACTCAAACAAAAACATTGTTTTCAATTGTTATGAGTCTATCGATTGAATAGAATTTTATTATAAACAATTGTCGTGTAAATAGAATTTTTAAAGCATTCTGAATGTAAAAATAAAGAAAAAAATGCAAGACAATAAGAAACACTACATGCCAAAAAGAAAAGTGAAGTTTTGTTGAAATCGGTTGAAAAATGTAGGAAATCCGATCGCATATATAAACGAATACACACACACACACACACACACACACACACACACACACACACAACCTGGGTTTTATAATAATTATAACTCGATATGAGTTGTCCCCCTTTCTTCTCGCGACAGCGATGCCTCTTAATCGTGTTTTCAAATTGATTTCGTGCAAAAACAATTATGTTTTTCCAATTTTTGGCGCTGTCGGAACCACCGCAAGGTAATTTTACGTAGTTCTGTGAAGTTTTGTTGAAATCGGTTGAAAAATGTAGAAATTCCGATGCAATATATAAAAGAACAGACACACACACATACAACCTGGGTTTTATAATAAGTATGATATATATATATATATATATATATATATATATATATATATATGGGTGTGTACTTGTATATGTGTGTGTGCCTGTGTGTTCGTACAGCTATGTGGGTGCGTATCTGTGCGCGCACGCGTATGTGTGTGAGAGAGAGAAAGAGAGAATGGGATATATATATATAAACTTTATATAGCAAACTAAAACGCTGTTTTGATTAAAAGTGTTGTAGCCTAGGAAGGATTACTGAATGAGAAATCTGCACACCACGATTGCCTCGTACATGAAACTTAGATTTATACTAAACGGTAAGGAATAATATATATATATATTTTTTTTTCAAATATTTTTCAACGGAAAAAAAAAAAAAAAAAAAAAATTTCATAATATGACATGGATACATTCACGAGACAATAACGAGACATTTCCGTCACACTTCCAATGTTTAAATTTCAACATTTCAACATACAAATGCGTATGTATAGACATAACACCACCCGTATACATACATGTGTCATAGCCGAAACTGTCTACATATGTTTATATATATGTATGAGTCCCGACGGACGACCAAGTATGTATATATGTATATGTGTCTGCATACATCGATGTTTGCGTTTGTACGATGAATGACAAAACGACGAAATCTCCCCACCACTTCCACAATAACACCAATACACGCAATCTACATAAACCCAAATTTTTTAAACAGTAATCAGTTTGTCTGACGATCGCTAAAAGCGTGAAACCCAGGGTCACAAACTCACATCTATCAACAAATATAATATATATATATATATATATATATATATATATATATATATATATATATATATATATATATGGTGGACTCTCCTGTGGTTTTTCACCTCTGTTCTTGGAGCCAAATAGTCAGACTGTAGACTTGTGCAGACTTTCTGTAAGAGCCGAATACAGAGAACTGATGCGCAAGAGGTTCTCAAAACAACACTCTTCCTGTTTTGAATTCAGAGTTGTCGGTCTCCAAGAATATATATATATATATATATATATATATATATATATATATATATATATAGAGAGAGAGAGAGAGAGAGAGAGAGAGAGAGAGAGAGAGAGGAATAGGTATACACATACTAGCAAAAAAAACACACACAATACACAAAAATGAAGATATGTTTAAAAAGATGCAGAGGTCATAAAAAGATAAGAAAGAAGACTTCTTTTCTCCCTCCATTCTCTGACCAATCCCAATTGTTTAATTACCTCTTAAACAGAAGATTCTCCCCCCCCAGTTCAAGAAAATTTGAATAACTACAACACACAAAAGACAATGATTAAACATGAGAAAGTATAAAGATAACATACTTCCTTTAAATAATATGTGGAAACGACCACGGTTCGCCTGATGAAAGTCGCAAAACCCGAAACCCATGTAGCAAAAAATATGGACAATAAAAGTATAATTTGTATTTTAGAAAATCTTCATTATAACCAAAAACTTTGACGATTTCTCTTATATATATATATATATAGAGAGAGAGAGAGAGAGATCACTCGCTCGTATACCCAACTATATTTTCCCATTCGATTATATATACTCGACTCTCCCGTCAAACTCAACGTATGAGGGTCAAACAGATCAGTTCCTAGGAATCGACAGCCCGTCACCAGCACATGAGATTTGATTATAGTGGTGAAGGTTTCGTGCAGATCCAACCACACTTTTTGAAGAGCCGATTACAGACGCCTGGTGCACTACGTACCACAAGGTCCCCAAATGACCCTCCGCAGGTTTTTGAATTCAGAGTTGTCCTTCTCCTAGACCAGTTGCTATCCAAGGCTATAGAACCCATTCTGTCCTGCTACTTACCCATAACTGGAGGGAGAAGAGGAGGATTCATAACTTTTCCAATGGTATTAGCAGGTAAGTGAATGGATTCGACTGGAATTCGAACTCGGCTCTCCGATTCATCAATCCAAGCCGCTATCCATTACTCTACCGTGCTTTCGATCTCATCTCATCTCATCTCATCTCATCTCATCTCATCTCATCTCATCTCATCTCATCTCATCTCATCTCATCTCATCTCTTTTCTTTTCTTTTCTTTTCTTGTAAAAAAATGTCCTGACTCCCCAAACGTACAGATGAAAAATAAAATTCCATTTCTGCGTAATTTTGCAATTTTATCAATCAATAAAGAATATCAAATTCTGTTTCTACTCAACATAAAAGTGTTAAGTATTACATGGAGATAGGTAGTTCCCCTGTGGACACTTCTGTTGACGCAGAAGTGACACAAAGTCTTCTAATATTCCAACATTCTCATCAGCCTTATAGCTGTCTTTAGTAAGGCCATTATTCAAATGATCTCAATTCTTTTTATCTAATTTCCAACTCCAACGACGTCTTTGCTAGGCTTTTCAGGATCGTTTCCATTGTTCTAACAATGACTGGCACAACTGCGTTCCTTATTTTCTCTTCAGTTCTCTTTCAAGGAAATTTACCTGAATTTATAGTTGATAAGTTGTTTTCCACCTTTCAACAGCATTCTCTTAGACGAAATTTCACAAGGCTCTCCCTATTCTGTCATTGTTTACATGTAAAATATTCAAACTAGCTACATTCTATAGATCCTAGTGCTATATTTGTTTTGTGAGACAGACTCCTGAGAGGTTGCTTCCCCGATCATTACACTCTTAACCTCTTCGAGTCTAGAGTCAAACTACATAATCTACAATTTTACGTCCATAAAAACAACCCAATTCAGTAACCCTCTACCTTGAGTGGCTCATGGGCCTTGTATTCGGTGATTAATAGCATAAAAAATATTCTTGAAGATCTTTCGCTTTTCATGGTAATAATAATGGCGTTGAGAACAATAAAAGAAAAAAATCTTACTGAGAAGCACCTTCTGATTCTGTCATGGCATTGGAGTCTCTTCGGAATACAAAAGTGTGAGACAAATAAAAAAGCTAGGAGTGCGAAACACGAGGCAAAAGACTGATTGACCTTTTCCAATCAAGAAAGATTTTCAACGGAAAGGTCAATCGAACATTCAATTTAATACGACTTTACTAATCACTGACCTTTTAAGATTCGAGAAAATTGTCAGTTTAATAAATCTAAGGGGCAAGAAAGAAGATAATCTTTTATTTCCTTTTATTCTTCTTTCTTTTCTTTGTTCTCCTCCATTTCATTTTCTTTTTTTTTCCCCCATCTCTAATCTTATTCCTTGTTGTCCATTTTTACCTTTGGAAGCCGTTCTGAATTTTTAATTCTTTCTTTCTTTCCTTCTTTTGTTGAATTTTCTTTCTTTCTTTCTTAATTTCTTAATTTCTCATTTATTTCCTTTACTTTCGCTAAACTCCTGCAAAATTTCTTTCTTTCTTTCTTAGTTTTTAGTCTTTATTTTTTTTCTCTCTTCTTCCTTTCTATTCAAACATCCTTCGTTCTTTCTCAAGTATGTTGTGCACAATGTTTAAATGCTACTTAGTTGTTCTTTTTCTTTCTTACTTTCTTTTTTTTCTTTTTTTCTTTTTTTTTTTTTGTTAAACTCCGACAATTTTTCTTTATTTATTTCAGGTAGTTTTACTAAATTCCTACAATCCTTCTTTCCGTTAGTTTTGCTAATAAACTTCTACAATCATTCTTTCTTTATTTTTCCTGTTAGCTTTGCTATACTCCTATAATCTATCTTTCTTTAAGTTTTGGTAAACTCTTACAATCTTTCTCACTTTCTTTCCTTCTTTAAATTTTGCTAAACGCCTACAATCTTTCTTTCTTCCTGTCTTTCTTTTTTCTTTCTTTCTTTCCTTCTTAAATTTTGCTAAACTCCTACAATATTTCTTTCTAACATATTTATTTCTTTTAGCTTTTGTTATACTTGCTATATTTCTTTTTCTTATTTCTTGTCTTTCCTTCTTTTCTTTCTTCCTTCGTTCTGCTTTTACTTCTTCTTCGTAACACACGATATTCCCACTGCTTCAATCTCTAATCTCGACTTCTTCCTCCATCTTTAACTCTCATTTCAATTGTCAGTCCTTGATATATTCCGATTTTGCTTTCATTCTTTTCCTTCGTGTATTTACTTTCTTTCCGTCTTTTTTCTTCATTCTACACTTTTTCTTCTTTTTTCCCCATCATTAATCTTTTTTGTGGGGTGGCTTCTAATTCTTCGTCATTTTTAACTTTATTGAATCTAATTGATTTTATTAAAAACTGAAAAAGTTTTCCTTTCATCCTTGACCAAGGACTTACACTGTTCTCAAGGTGCAAAGCCTTGTGCATAAAATACATTTTCATGTCACTCAATTAAATCGGAGGTATGCACAAATGTTTTGTAGATTAAAAATTGATTAAAAATTAAAACTAAAATCTAGGATATAGGAAGAAAAAAAAATTCAGAACAGATGAAAGCGAATTCAACTTATGAAATGAAAGAACATTTTTACCAAAATGTAAAAAAAGATATTGCAATTTATTTTATTTTTTTTTTTTTCAAGTGGAAACTCGGGAGACAAGAAGTGACCTGAGTTTGACTTGAAAGCGAGGCTCTCTCGGATAATAACGTCATTAAATGTGATCTTTAAACCCTTTTTAAAGAAATGTCTTTTTTGAGGAGGAAAAATTGGAATGAAGAAAAATAAAATGAAATGGAATGCATCAAGGAAAGTTTCAAAATTTCAACAACAACAAAAGAAAAATTTTTATTGATGCCATACCCTGGTATAGCGTTTCTCAACCTTTTTTTTATCCTTGTGGAACCCTTGAAATATTTATCGTGTCTCAGGGGAACCCCTGCATGACAATTACTATAAACCATTATTAATATTTATCTTCTTTCTACGTTTATCGTAGTTCGCGCGGTAAACGTAATATTCAGACACCGCGCATGCGTCCTGTACACGATTGAGCCTCCGACACGTAAAGATTCTGTCCATTAACCAGTTTCACATTGACACCATACAGACATTGCTAAATACATTCCCTATGATTTATTATAATTTTAAGTAAAATGAAGTCTTTATTATAATAACCAAGTCTTTTCCAACAATATGCCTTACGCGTATGATAAAATTCAGTCAGTCAGTTATGTGCCATGCGTGATACACGCGTAGGCGATCATGTATCTTTCGATACATGACTGACGAGGCAGATTTTTTCTTCACACATTAGGTTGCCATTTCTTTCTGCGGTAGACCAGTTGCCATCCAAGGCTATAAAACCCGGTCTGTCCTGCTATTTACCCATAGCCGGGGGAGAGAGAGAAGAAGAGGATTCATATCGTTCCCAAGGGTATTTAGCATGTAAGTGAATGTAATGAATTCGACTGGAATTCGAACTCGGCTCTCTGATTCCTCAATCCGAGTCGCTATCCATTACTAATTAAAAAAAAACTGACTCAAAAACGCATAACCCTATTCATCACTCTTTGTCGCGCGACCTGTAACGACCTCTTGAGGAACCCTAAGTTTCCGGAAGACACCAGTTGCGAAACAGTGGAATAACTTGATTATTTTTTGTTTGACCAATTGATATTCATTGAGCGAGATAATATTTAATATTTACTCTTTAAATACAATCTAATATATTAGAAATATCAGAGTACTACTACTACTATTACTACAAGTAGACTACTACTACGACTACTACTACTACTTCAAGAACCATTACTACTACTACTACTACACTGAGTATAACTAACCTTATCTCCACAATATGACGACTACTACTAAACGTATTCTTCATAATACTACTACTATTACAAGAAAGCTATCTTTTATTGGTGGCTAACTAGAATAAGTTTCATATATATTAAAATATATTTTATTATGATTTTAGGGTAATAATAATACTTTCAAAACTTTGAATTCAAACCACAATCTGATTTGTAGTTGATGCCCCTTTAATTTCTGAGAGGAGGAATAGGGCAACCTCAGCATCCCCGGAAAACCAGCAAGCCATTTCACTATTCTGCCTGGAATGTCGACGTGAACCACAATTGTGACGTGATATAGGTGATAGAAAATTGGGGATTTGAATAATCATAATACATATATTTAATAATCATAATATATATATATATATATATTTTTTTATATATATATTTAACAATCATAATATATATATATATATATGTGTGTGTGTGTGTGTGTGTGTGTGTGTGTGTGTATATATATATATATATATATATATATATATATATATATATATATATATATATATATACATTCCTCTACTCCTGTTCAAAAAGCCCCTCCCAGTCTTTTGAACAGGAGTAAAGGTTTATCCCTTGCTCCTTGTTTAGGATCGGATTTCGTGTTCCTTCTAAAATCGCTACATTCTCTTTCACTCCCAGTAGCCCATTGCGTTTTAGTGGCATTATCGCCTTGCATGGGGTGAATTGATAATATATATATATATATATATATATATATATATATATATATATATATATATATATATAATTTAAAAAAGGTGTCTATCGTCCTAAATATGCATATACACAATCTTATATACGTGTGCATACAAATAAATAACAAAATATGTTTATTATAAAATAATGTATTGCACACACACACACACACACACATATATATATATATAGAGAGAGAGAGATTAGATATAAACATACTGTATACCTACTTGTGCAGCTCCCTATACATATATATATATATATATATATATATATATATATATATATATAGATATATATAGAAATATGTATAGAGAGAGAAGAAAGAGAAGAGAGTGAGGGACACACACACATGTGTGTGTGTGTGTATATATATATAGAGAGAGAAAGAGTGAGAGAAGAGAAGGGAAGAGGGAGAGTGGGAAACATACATATATGAAGTTTTTCACTGAAGCAATTCAGATTAACCAAACAACGAATGTATTTTTCTCTAGAAATTGCATCAGTTCTGAAATGAGCAATTAGCGATCAAGTTTGTTCTTGTTCCGGCTCATAAAAATGACGCCTTATGACTTACCCGCTTCAGCATGTCTCAATACGGAGCGTAAAGTTAATTGATTGGCTCATTTCCACAATTAACGCTACCCCCTCCCCACCCCGTGCGATACTTTAGAAGGCGGGAAAATAAATCAATATCGTTCATTCTTATTAACACGTTTTAAATTGTTATTATCACAATCGCTAATTACATTTTGTTCATGTGTTGTTCACACAATTACTGGAGGTTGCCAAAAGATTTTTTTGTGATCTTTTTATCGGAGTTCCAAGGAAAAAGTGTTAATTCAATTCTAACCTCATTTTTTTTTGTTTATCTGAAAGTGCTATTAGCTTCTTTCTATAATCATAATCAGTGTTGCTCGATCAATTTCAGTTTTTATTGTTTTTCCTTTTTAAAATATTAATAATACACTTCTTGCTCGCCAACTGGAAAAGCCGTGACGCAAGAATGTTTAAGAAATGCTAAAAAAAAAAAAAAAAAAAAAATGGATCACTTGTTAATGATAATATTAAACGTTTCCTTATCAGGAAATATTCGGTGGCCGAGCAGCCAGTGCTACGGTCAGGTGAAATTTATAAAAGCTTTTTATTAAAACCAATTTTTCAAGAAAATAGGTTTCTCAAGTCCACTAACACTTATCGCTCTTTCCAAACTTGATACGGCTTTCCTTGCTAAGCTTCTGTGCGTAACGTCACTATCTTCCTTATGTCTTCGGGGAAATGGTAAGTCGAACACGAGATAAGACGGTTCCAACATCTCTAATATGGGGGAAAGTGCTGGCGATTTCTGATTGTCCGTCGAATTATTCTCAGTTAGTATATCATAATTCAGTTATGTCCCATTCATGATACACGCCTAGGCGATCATGTATTTTTCGATACATAACTGACGAGGCAGATTTTTTTCCCGCAGTAGGTTGCCATTTCTTTCTGCAGTAACCCAGTTGCCATCCAAGTCTATAGAACCCTGCCTGTCTTGCTATTTACACTTAACCGGAGATGAGGGGGGGAGAAGAAGAGGATTCATACCTTTCCCAAGGAAAGTGAATGTAATGGATTCGACTGGAATTCGAACTCGGCTCTTGATTCCTCAATCCGAGTCGCTATCAATTACTACTACTAATAATAATAATAATAATAATAGTAATAATAATAATAATATATATATCTTTGTGTGTGCATCACTTTTCACAGACAGCACAGATACTACATAGAGAGCACTGATACTACACTCGTTAGAAGAAGTGCCGATGAGCAGCACATTGATTCGAATCGGAGTGAATGGATTCAATACCGATCACTGACTGAGGGTCGTGAAAGGTGTACAGATATTTTAATCCTAAACGACAGTGCTGATCCATAAGCGAATATCTCAGTCATTTTTTACTGGTACTTTGCTAATTATAATTATAATAATAAGACCAAGAAAAACAAAAATAAGAAAGAAAAAAAGAAAGAAATAGACCAACAAGGCCGTAAACTATATCCCATAATATGAAATGGAGAAAGTCCGACAATTATTTTTAAGACATTTTTTAATGTTTTTACGTTTTTTTATAGATACAAATATTTTATTCAATATTTATAAACAGAGCATTTACTTAAATATTTGTATGTATAAAAAGAACGTATAAACATAAAAAAATGTCTTAAATATATCCCATTATTTATTTATTTATTTATTTAATTGTCGCGCATACGGATCACATTTATGGAGAAAGTGTCCAGCGTATAGTTACAAATCATTTCACACATGACGTGATTCATATACGATAGGCGTAGATTTAAGTTAGAAATGTGGTATTTTGAAAAGGGCCAATAAGAAAACGTCAGAATGACACTGATAAGACTTTTTCTTTTCTTTTTTCTCTGTTGTAAGTCTTAACAGAAATGGTGACGGAAAAGAATGCTTATGCTCAGAATCAGAAAGAGACAGCTGAATTTTCTTGGGTATATAACGAGGGAGGAGTGATTGGAGATTATAATCCTCACAGAGCATATCGAGGACAAGAGGGACATGAACAGGGAACGAGTCACTTATCAGACGAGGGGTCTTGGCAAGGGAGAAAGGCTGCTAAGGGTCACAAGTGATAGGAAGCTATAGAGAGCTAGGATCACCAAAATCCTGAAGGGAAACGGAACGAAGAAGAAGAAGAAGGGGGAGGAGGGAGAAGAAGTAAAGAAGGAGAGAGAAGGAGAATAAGAAGAAGAGGAGAGAGGAGGAGAATAAGAAGAGGAGGAGGAGAAGGAGAGAGAAGGAGAATAAGAAGAAGAGGAGAGAGAAGGAGAGAGAAGGAGAATAAGAAGAAGAGGAGGAGAAGGAGAGAGGAGGAGAATAAGAAGGAGAGGAGAGAGAAGGAGAGAGAAGGAGAATAAGAAGAAGAGGAGAGAGAAGGAGAGAGAAGGAGAATAAGAAGAAGAGGAGAGAGAAGGAGAGAGAAGGAGAATAAGAAGAAGAGGAGGAGAGGAGAGAAAGGAGAAGAAGAAGAGGAGGAGGAGAAGGAGAGAAGGAGAATAGGAAGAGGAGAGAAAAGGAGAGGAAGGAGTAAGAAGAAGAGAAGGAGAGAGGAGAAGAAGAAGAGGAGGAGGAGGAGAGAGAAGGAGAATGAGAAGAAGAGGAGGAGGAGGAGAGAAGGAGAATAAGAAGAAGAGGAGAGAGAAGGAGAGAGAAGGAGAGAAGGAGAATGAGAAGAAGAGGAGGAGGAGGAGAGAAGGAGAATAAGAGAAGAGGAGAATAGAGAAGATAAGAAGAAGAGGAGGTGAAGGAGAGAGAAGGAGAATAAGAAGAAGAGGAGAGAGAAGGAGAGAGAAGGAGAATAAGAAGAAGAGGAGAGAGAAGGAGAGGGAAGGAGAATAATAAGGAGAGGAGAGAGAAGGAGAGAGAAGAAGAATAAGAAGAAGAGGAGAGAGAAGGAGAGAGAAGGAGAATAAGAAGAAGAGGAGAGAGAAGGAGAGAGAAGAAGAATAAGAAGGAGAGGAGAGAGAAGGAGAGAGAAGGAGAATATGAAGAAGAGGCGGAGAAAGAAGAAGAGAAGGAAGATTGAAGAAGAAAAATAAGAAGAAGAGGAGGTGGAGAAGAAGAAGAAGAAGAAGAAGAAGAAGAAGAAGAAGAAGAAAAAAAGAAAAAGAACTAATAACAATAATATTACTGACAACTGTCGTAAATACATGCACAAAAATCTATTCCAACAGGTTCAACATATATTTGATCAGGATGTTCAACAAATTAAGCACCAAGTGGAAAAATATATTAAAAGATAATACAGAGAATATCTTGCCAGTCCATTTAAAAAAAAATGATTTTAATGAATTCTTGCTGCATAAATATACGTTATATATACATATACACATTTTAATTGCATCAAACTTATTATAAAGATAACGAAAAATGAGAAAAAACGCCAGACAATTTTTGAAACCTCCTCACGAACAACAGGACTGAACAATTACAAAAAGAGTTCGTCTACAAAACTCTCGTGTTGAGGTGTTGAATACAACATTAATCAGTTAAGTTGCAAATTCTATTTGTATTAATCCAATACATAAGTGGACATTGAAATCAACCCCGAGACTGTTCCGAGAGAGAGAGAGAAATGGCTCGAAGATTGCGTTCATAAAACAGATTGTCGCCACTCAGTGTTGATATCAGCGTCCACTTTTATAAGCTCTATCTCTGACATTGAGCACTTTTACTTATAAATATAGCATACCATAAAACTATATTTTTTTATCATATAAAACTCACGTCAATGATAGATGTATAACAAGGAAAAATCGAATATAAGTAGTAAATTGTTGATACCCACTGAAGAGTGAATAAACAGGTCTGTCTACGAAACACTGAAGTCAGTATGCTGAAGGTAACATCAGTCAGCTAAATGATAAACTTCTTTTACTCACATAATCCTATATATATATATATATATATATATATCCTTAAATGTCTATAATTGGTAACAGAAGCCATTGGTTTATACCAATGGCTTCCCATACTTCATACTTCTCCAATTCACTCTCGTGGGGTCATGTGTGACGTCATGAGATGCGGTGCGATTTTCGTTTCTAGCGTCTTACATGCACGTGTTTATCTTTGCTTGGAAATCATCCATGTAAAAAATAGCAGACTATCATCATTGTCTTGTCCGTATATTGCTTAATATGTTGTAATTGACATCTTTGATAATGGCTTATGTAAGCCGAAAACTTAGATTGGATTAAAGAATATGGATCAATATTGTGAATTTCTTTCTTCGTTTAATGATAACTAGCAGTAGAGCCCGGCGTTGCCCTGGGATGTAACAGTAAGAGATAGATCAAGTATCGACCATCATAAAGACTGAAAAATAAAATTGACAAAGATTATTGTTTAAGGTTGACGGACACGCATGTCTTAATTAGTTTTTTTTTTTTTGTTTGTTTTTTTTTACGAATTGGTCAAACCCAAACTCAAACAAAAAACATTGTTTTCAATCGTTATGAATCTATCGAATGAATAGAATTTTATTATAAACAATTGTCTTGTAAATGGAATTTTTAAAGCATTCTGAATGTAAAAATAAAGAAAAAGTGTGCAAAACAATAAGAAACACTACCTGCCAAAAAAAGTGAAGTTTTGTTGAAATCGGTTGAAAAATGTAGGAAATCTGATCCCATATATAAACACACACACACACACACACACACACATACACGCACACACACAAAGAACCAGGGTTTTATAATAAGTATAACTCGATATGAGTTGTCCCCCTTTCATTCTCGCAATACCTCTTAATCGTGTTTTCAAATTGATTTCGTGCAAAAACAATTGTGTTTTTCCAATTTTTGGCGCTATTAGAACCAGCGCAAGATAATTTTACGTAGTCCTGTGAAGTTTTGTTGAAATCGGTTGAAAAATGTAGGAAATCCGATCCAATATATAAAGACACACACACACACACACACAACCTGGGTTTTATAATAAGTATGATGTTATTAAACATATCAGACGTTAAGAAAGTATTTACATAAAATAAATAGACAACACTTGTCTATTATTTAATGAAACGAATGAATATATATATATATATATATATATATATATATATATATATATATATATATATATTCCACAATTGTTTATTGTGACATGAAAAAATAACTCACCCTCCACCTACTGACCTTAATTTTCTATTTAACGTACATCTGATATTTAATTGGTTAATCAAGACATACCGACAAGTTTATTTGTAATTCTGACCTAATTCCCCCTCCCACTTTAACTTTCGGTAAAAAAAGTAACACTGTTTTTAAATTTCCTTAAAAGTCATTTACTCACCAGTTATTTATCATCGCCTGAAGAAATACAATTACAATATTGAAAACTGAAAGCTTTTGTGTAACGATCTTAAAATGTTTTGATTATAATCTATTATAATAAAGATATAACAGAGGCGCGGTAATGGATAACGGCTTGGACTGAGGAATCAGAGAGCCGAGTTCGAATTCCAGTCGAATCCATTACATTCACTCACGAAAGCTATGAATCCTCTTCTTCTCCCTCCAGTTATGGGTAAATAGACTTAGGTGGAGAAGGACAACTCAGAATTCAAAACGTTGGGGACCTTGTGGCACGTAGTGCACTAGGCCTCTGTATTCGGCCCTTCAAGATGGTTGTGCACAAAACCTTCACCATACTAATGTGCGGGCTGTCGGTTCGTAGGAACTGATCTGCTTGACCCTCATACGTCGAATTGGACGGGAGAGTCGAGTATATATATATATATATATATATTATAATTATTTTTTAAAAATATGGTCCCATCGCTACATAAGAGTTCTCATGTTTCAAAAACAAGAGCTAAAACCTTCAATTATTGCACACACACACACACACACACACACACACACACACACACATATATATATATATATATATATATATATATATATATATATACATTATAGAGTATTTAGATGTATTTGTATACAATCGCTCGCTCGTACATCTGTCTGCATTTGGACACATATATATATACCCATTTGTGTATATATATATATATATATATATATGTGTGTGTGTGTGTGTGTATTTATATGTGTGTGCGTGCGTGTGTGTATATATATATATATATATATATATATATAAAAATGGGTAAATATAAAATATAGATAGATGTACGAGCGAGCGATGTTAAATAATAGAGCTATTTAATATATATTAAGAAATATACATAATATACACACTATATGAAGAATAAAGTTTTTTCCCTATCATGTATATATATATATATATATATATATATATATATATATATATATATTAAATTTCAGATAAATTTTTCCGAATTTCATGTTTTCTGCTGTTTTTTGTTGAAGTACATTCGACCGTCTTAGTCATGTTTTTGTTGACCACATCCTTTCATTTTTTTTACTCGGTGGTAGGCAACACTGCAGTTCAAAATAATCCAAAGTGAGTTCATGTGTAAAACGGTTGCACGGAGCTAGGTCTCACTGGAAAAGAATACATATATATATATATATATATATATATATATATATAACTTTAAAAATTAGGAGATCAGTTGAATCTACTACCTTGGTTTCAGCCTTACCTTATCTTCAGGCGATCTTTATCAATTAACCTCAAAGCTCTTTATTTAAAATAAACAAAAACCTAATGAACACTATATTATTTAAAAAAAATAAATATACATATGCATGACATTGGGTGTGATAGAAAAGGAGGAGGAGGATGTGAAGAAGAAGAAGAAGAAGAAGAAGAAGAAGAAGAAATAGGGGAAGAAAGGAAAAGCAAGGGTAATATAAATATATAAATGAACTCTGACCATTAACCTTTCTGTATTAGATATATGTATATATGTACGCGTGTGTGTATGTGGGTATTTGTATGCGTGTGTGTGTGCGCGCGCGCTTGCGGTTCTTTTACTGATAGAAAGCGAGTCTATAAACTCACAAAAATATTTTAAAATAGAGAACGAATTTATATTTGTGTACATTTTAAAAGAATTCCTTTCAGAATTCAAATCATTTCTCCCGGAAGCCTGGAGCTCTCCCGAAAGCGGTGAAACGACGTCTCTACCAAATGAACCACTGCCGAGTGTTTCATGTTGACATGTCAGTCACTTTTGATTACGAAGCAATACGCGCGCTAATTTGGGCTGTGATGCGTTTCTAATTTCTGACACGCCTTATCATCCACAGTGAGTCACGTGACAGCGATACGGAGCAATGTAGCGCCCCATAGCGAAGCTGTTGAGGTTTAGAAGATCCTAACTTCACATTTCAAGGAATGTGGATCTCAGGGTCATTACTCGATCGCCAGATCGCGTGGACTCTCAAGCCAAATGAGAAAGGGGGGCTTGTTCATCTCTATAGATCTACTGACGTGTGGCCTCTGAAAATGTGCATTTTGAAAACCTGGTGCAATTCTATCCTTTAGACTCGTTTGATATTTTCTCATATATTTTCTCGTATATATATATATATATATATATATATATATATATATATATATATATATATATATATGTGTGTCTAAAAAGTTATAAGAGCGCACATATACTACACTTCGATTCTGATTATTGGCAGTTTTTTTTTGGATGCCCATACTTTTAATAGACGCTCCGTTTATTTTAAACAGTATTTTATTTTGTCTACTGCACGGCGCGCTTCTTATAAGAGTTTAGAATCTCCTAGACTGGCTACAGACATAACTAAATATATATTGATAAGTTTATATATATATATATATATATATATATATATATATATATACCTCTGATTATATATATATATATATACCTCTGATTATATATATATATATATATATATGAATATATATCTCTGATTATATATATACATATATACACACACACACACACACACACACACACACACACACACACATATATATATATATATAATGAAGTTAGTTTTTTAAGAATTTTAAAATTTAAGAACGCTCATTAATATACTTCAGGCTGAACTGAAATAGAGGATGGTAAATGATTCGACAAATTTGGAATGCACTAGTATAAGACAATGTGCAAAGCAAAAGACAAGGATAAATTTCCACAACCGATACCAAAAACTAAACTCCATCGAAGAATGTCGAAGCAGTGGTGGAATCGCTAGGCTATTATTCATTTAAAATGCAGTGAAACGCTAAATGCACATTCATACGTCCAGCGACCGCAACATGTCCATTAATGTTTGGCCAAAAAGACAACGATAAAATTCCACAACCGATATCAAAAGCTAATGTCGTACCTGTAGTGGGATTACTGGGCTATTAGTTATTTAAAATGCTGTGAAACCCTAAATGCATATTCATAGTCCGGTAGCCGCCACGTGTTCATAATTTTTTTGTCAAACAGCTCCCTATGTTCGTCAGTAGGAAAAAATATTGTTCTCTATGACAACGCAAGGCCGCATACAGCCTGAATAACACAAAAAAAAATGGAACTCGGCTGGTCTGTTCTATCCCCATCCGCCATATTCACTTAACTTTGCACCAACCGATTATTAACTCTGTTTTTTATTTCTGTATTGTAACTATTTACACTATTTACATTGTTCGGACTGTTGTCCTCATCTTTATTGTCATATTCACGACGTTTCCGCCATTGTACGCTCTGACCTACTTCAAACCCAAGTGGATAAAAGTGATGAAGTACTCCAGCGACTTGATCTAAAGAGTTGTGAGTTCGATACCTGGCTACAGCAGAGGTGGAAAAAAATTTGGAGAGTCGAGTTAAGGGAAATAACTGAAACTGAGATATCCAGAAAAGGCATGGCACGTGGAACGAGAACAAACTACTTTCACTCCCACCCCCGTGGACTAAATAAAGTGTTCGGTTCGAAATTCTAATGTATAACACATGAAGGTATATATATATATATATATATATATATATATATATGATTTCCACGGCTTCCAAACGCTCTTTATTTTGTTTGAGCATGAGTCGTACTAGACTTAATCTGTTAAATATAGTGTACGTCAGTTATCGTAATGTCGGGAGTTGCGTTATTTAATTGTTTTTTTTTTCTTTGGGCGGCAGGACATTTGCCCCCTTAATTGACACTTAGCAATGAAGGCAGCCAGAAAATGATGAGGTATATATACAGGGATGGGTGGATGGTCTACAACAGACAGCATATACCCCATATCTTTCTTTCCCCCCTCTCTCTCTCTCTCTATATATATATATATATATATATATATATATGTGTGTGTGTGTGTGTGTGTGTGTATATATATATATATATATATAGATAGATAGATAGATAGATAGATAGATAGATACTTTTTGTCGTCCGCACCTAAAAAATTTTTCGTTTATGTATCTTTTTCTCTTTTTTGGCTTTTTTGTTAGTCTTTCTTTTTTAATTTCCTCTCTCTGATTATATATATATATATATATATATATATATATATATATATATATATATATACATACGTACATATATATATATATATATATATATACATATATATATATATATACATATATATATATATATATCTATACATATATATATATATATATATATATATATATATATGAATATAAATATATATATATATATATATATATATATATATATATATATATATATATATATATATATTACACCTTAGACATTTACCCCGATTTTGAAAATCATCAGTTCTCCGATCTTTTTTTTTTTTTTTAAAATTTCTGAATATGCATTTTTTACGGTTCTCAATATATTTTTTTTTTTTTTTTAATATCTTAATCTTCCAGCACTTTTCCTTCACATTATTTTGATTTTTTCAATACTTAGCTTTCCATACATTTTTGTCAATTTTTCATTTCAATTCATTCTTTCTTTTTATCTTCATATTTCTTCTTCTTCTTCTTCTTAGTTTTCATTGTCTTTTTCTTCATCGTCATTTTGTTTTTTTTTCTTTTTCTCCTTCTTCGTTGTTTTCTTCTTCTTCTCCATCTTTTTTTCATTGTCGTCGTTCTTGTCATTTTCACTTTCTTCTTCTTATTCTTCTTCTTCTTCTTCTTCTTCTTCTTCTTCTTCTTCTTCTTCTTCTTCTTCTTCCACACACTATTATTTTCCGATTTCTATTATTTCCTTCTTCTGCCCCTCTCCTTTCACCGCTCGTCCTCTCTTTTCTTTCTTTCTTTCTTTCTTTCTTTCTTTCTTTCTTTCTTTCTTTCTTTCTTTCTTTCTTTCTTTCTCCTCCTTTTATTCCCCCTCTTACTTTTCGTTGATTCTATCTTTCTCTCATTAATTCTACACTTTATTCCTTTTCTCGCTTCCTTTTCCCGCTTTTTTTTTTTCTCTCCCAATCTCTTTCTCCGTTTCTCTCTTTGAACTCTCTTTCATTATTTCACTAAAATGCTCACACCTACTCTCTCGTTCAAACTCTCTATTTCTCTTACTTATTTTCATCCGTTCTTTCTTACTCACTCACTTTCCTTTTCTGTTTTTTATTCTCTGTTCCTCTTTCTCAGTGTCTCTCTCACTCATTCTTGTTCTTCCTTTTTTTTCTGTTTTCTCTCACATTTTTCTTTCTTTCTTTCTCTCACTCTCTCTCTCTCTCTCTATCTATCTATCTATCTATCTATATATATATATATATATATCTTAATCACTCACTCGTTTGCTCTTTTAATCTCTCACTACCCACTTTTTATCATTCTCTTCCATTCACACAGTCACACACATTCTCACTCATACACACTATCTTACTCTCTTTCACCCTCCCTTTCTTTCTTAGTCACTGTCCTTTTCTATCTCCTCGTCCTTTTCTCTCTCTTACTTTCTCACTCAAACACAGTTACCTTCTTTTCTATCTCTCAATCATTACTTTTCTCTCACAATCTCGCTTCCCACCCTTTCTTTCTCTCTTTCATTCTTTTACTCACTCACTCACTCACTCACTCACTCACTCACTCACTTACACTCTATCTCTCTCACTTACTTTCGCCTTCCTTTTATATCTCTTAATCATCTACTCTCTCTTTCTCTTTCTCATTCTCCCACTCACTCTTTCCTTGGGTTGCTTCTTTTTTTCTTTCTTTTTTTTTCCTTCTTTTAGTCCAACTTTTACTTTCACAAGCTTCAACTCACACAACACGCACATCACACATTACAAAATTTCCCGGCCTCCCGGTGACGACCGTCGGTGTGGAGCCAGGGGATAAGAGCAAAGTCTAACACTCCTCCTCCTCCTCCTTATCGTCGTCGTCGTCCTCCTCCTCCTCCTCCCTACGCCGTCACCCCTAACATCCACCCAAATCGTCCACCCTCTTCCACTCCAACCCGACTCCAACTTCGCCCGTCCCCCTTCCTGACATCCCTTCACAATTTCACACCTATCTTCTTTCTTTTTCTATGCTCTGTAAGGCTGCCTTACTTTGGCGAGGCTTGCCACCCGCCTACCCTTTCCCTGCTGTTTGACAGCCTGTCTTGGGTAGTGCATGGAAGAGGGTGGCAGAACGCCCGGCGGCTAAGGTCTGCCCAGGCCTCTCTCCTTCCTCTTCTCCTCTCTGCCCGGGTTCCCGTAGGCTTTTGGATTTGACACGATATTAGCCACACATGTAAATAAGTGTTGGCCCAGATGCATGCATACGCCTGCATAAACTCGCAGGAACGCCGAACTGCGGCAATAGAAATTCGCAGATGCGAAGATTTCTACTTACAGACGCACCTCCATTATCTGACCATAATGACATCCACTTGGAGATTAATACCAAAAAAAAAAAAAACGGATTTATGACATCCTTACGCGCCCCCGTCGAAATAATTCCATGCTCGTATTTTCATTATTTCTTAAATTATTCCAGTTAGTTCCTGACTTTTAAGCCGAAATTTTCTTTCTTTTTTTTTAACATAGGGTTTTGGCCCTATGTTAAATCTGGTCTTCCATTTAATGGCATCCTCTTTAAGGGTGGGGGTGGGGGAGCTAGCGTTCATGTTGATCTATTCCACAAGTTTGTATTTGCACATTGATTGAAGGTTGTTTTTAGTTGTTGCTTCTTCAACCCCCAGTTGAACGATAAACAGACTCCTATAATCCAAAATCTGTTTCAGCTTTAAATAACCCACAAGGGGTTGATAAGTCGTAAAAAAACATATCAATCAAACACAATCAACCCTACTTGAAACTTGGATCAGTATACTCTCGAGTATAAGTTCTTGCCTCCTCTCTCACGCGCT
>CAHIKZ030004870.1:175000-192500 GCA_903632075.3 Acanthosepion pharaonis | reverse complement strand
TCTGCCTCGTCAGTCATGTATCGAAAGATACATGATCACCTAAGCGTGTATCACGCATGGCAATGTAACTGACTGATGATGAGGATCTGGCTTCCTGATCAACTTAAAATCAGTTCTCACCTCTTAAAAATTCGTACGTATTTGAGTTTCCTGATCAGAAACGAGCACGAATATCGACATCGGTGGGAAGTAGATACCTATATCTAAACTATAAAGCCGTTCCACGATATTTTCGCTGGGAATATCCTCCTCCTCCTCAGTCAGCAGAGATAACGCACACAAACAATCAGACAAACATTTGCTGACGTCTTTAACGAAATCGTATCCTTGAAAATATTGACAGGCGATTTTGTTTTTAAAAAGACGTCTTAATCGGAAGACGGGAGTGAAACAGAAAAAAATTAAAAGACAAACATTAAAAAAGGAAAAAAACCAACCGCCATAGAGCCAATTTCAAAATACATCTTTGTTTGTGTCATTCATCTTTTCATAGTTTGGTATAAGGGTAAATTAACTACAGGAATTGCAAAGAATTACACAGCCTTTATAAATTTAATACGCCAATTCTCAATAATGTTGTCCGTATTTCTCTTGGAGCCTTCGCTATAATTAAATATTTTTGTAAAATTTGATCGAGGAAAAAATATTTGAATTTGAGATTTTTAAATTCCTTCGTGATTTCCTGAGCGATTTGCTGAACGGATTATAGTTTTGACACGAGTAATTCGACGTTGAAATATTTTCTTTTTTTTAAATTTCCAAATATTTGTGAGAAAAATAATTGCACATGTGAAGAAAAAGGGATATGATGTTAGAAAGCTTTACATGTTTTTAATCTTTTATTTTGTAAATCAAACCAAAGAGAAATTCTTTGTCAAGTTTACAGTACATTTAATTTATTGATATATTAACTTTGATTTCATTTCTTTCTTTCTTTCTTTCTTTCTTTCTTTCTTTCTATCTATCTATCTATCTATCTATCTATCTATCTATCTATATGTCGGTCTGTCTGTCTATCTATCTATCTGTTTGCCTGATTCATTACTCAATCAGCACCGGTCATTGCGGGAACTAAATTATCACATTTCATTGAACTTGAGGATAAAATGGAACTGTCTTTAATTTAATTACAAAATTAAATTCGAAGCTTTAAGCTTCCATTTTTGAAACATGGTTAGAACTGTGTAGCGAAAAAAAATCATATTTTAAATCAATTAATTTATAATATTAATGCTCTGTAAATTTACATTGAGCACTATTTTGTAAAAATAAAAATATCTATAAGAACACGGGATTATATATCTTACTGTTCTTTTTATTTATATTTATATATATATATATATATATATATATATATATATATATATATATATATATAATTTATTCTTAAATGATTTTTAAGACGACATTACTACTTATTACAGCAGATATTATTTTAATAGGAGCACATGCTTATCTATCTATCTGTCTGCCTATCTATCTAAATCTGTTCATATGATACGTATGTATCTTCCGCTTTTACTATCTCTCTATTTCAATCTGTTCCTATCTCTCTCTCTATATATAAACTATATATAAATATATATGATATATATATATGTGTGTGTGTGTGTGTGTGTGTGTGTGTGTGTGTGTGTGTGTGTGTGTGCATGTATTAAAATAATATATGTTGCAATGAGAAATAATGTTGGCTTAAAAAATTAATTTAAAAATTCATATATATATATATATATATATATATATATATATATTGAATAAATTAAGGAAAGTTCAAATGGTGTTTCTAACGAAACTCCAGCGTGTTAATAATTTGAAATGTTAAAATTAGAATTAGACTTCCTTCCTTCTGAAAGATTATAAATATAGTATCTGATACCTATATCTAAACTATAAAGCCGTTCTATAAGATAAGAATAGATTTATCAAGCATCTGATGCACGTTTCGATGCGAAAGCCTTGAGTCGGATCATCAGAGA
Organism: Acanthosepion pharaonis; assembly: GCA_903632075.3. Lineage (NCBI taxonomy): Eukaryota > Metazoa > Mollusca > Cephalopoda > Sepiida > Sepiidae > Acanthosepion > Acanthosepion pharaonis. Next base: position 190,524 of record CAHIKZ030004870.1, on the reverse strand, counting down.
AGTCCGTTGAACCTTTCTTAGACATTGCATGTTATAGCTCTACTTATTTATTGAGCATTTTCTCGCATAAAATCTGCCAACCTGAAAAAACACCTAAAATTCTATCAATTTTCACATATTTTCTCAGTTTTACTATTATTATTATTATTATTATTATTATTATTATTATTATATATTGAATCAGTTTCATCAGAAAGATGGTTCTGTTTCAACTCACTCCATCGGCGAAGCTTGTCAAAGTAGGAGTTTTCTTATATATTTACCATTACGTGTTAGTCACATCCAAGCTTCCGTTCATTCATATATATATATATATATATATATATATATTTGGTTGGATAGATGTGAGTTTGTGACCCTCACATCTATCCAACCAAATATGTTAGCTCTATCTCTGATATTGAGCGCTTTCTAATAAGTACCGCGCATATAATATATAAATAATTATACATATATATATTTATTTATATTTATATACACTTTTCACATATATATATACATAAAGAGAGAGAGAGAGCAGTAACTGAATTTAAAAAAAGGAAACATTATTACTTTAAATGTGATGAACTGAATATATTTATATATATATATATGAGTTTCTCAATATCTGATACATTTTTTTAAATCGAAACGAGATAAAAAAACAGCACTAATTTTTTTTTTTTTTTTTTGTAATAATAATTAATAAGTAAGGCAATAAAGCCACTAAGACACAAGAGGGGTTACTGAGTCTGAAAGAATATGAGAAAAAGAAAAACATTCCATCACCTCCCCTAGCTATGGATTAAATAGTAAGACTTTTGTCAAAAAATTTAATGCGATATACAGACGCAAAAAATATCTATTCTTAGAACCCAAAATACGTTTCGGCTTTGATAAGCCATAAAAAAATCAATCAATCAATCCACCTTCACCAATCAAATTTAATATTAGTTCATTATTTACATTACTCAAGTTTGGCGCCATAATTATCACAACGTTTCGGCCGTTGTACGCTCCGGCCTTCTTTAGTCGGTTGGAATATTGAACTGAGCCCTGTATTTCGTTCACTGGGGTAGACTGTTCTAGTTCCACGTGCCATGTTTAATGGATGTCAGTTATCTCCTATTAATTCCCCTCTCCAAGTTCTCCGCTGCTTTAACCGGGTATTGAACTCACACTCTTTAAGTCCTGTCACTGGATCTAACCACTGTGCCATGTGTCCTTGTTATTCTTTTGTTCCCTGTTATTTATTCAAATTTTATTTGCTTTACCATTGTTCTTGCTTTTAGCATTCATTTCAGTGCTGTTTTTGCACAGACAAATGCTTGCCTTCGGGATATCATCCGCTTTTTATTGTAACGGATATCAGATGTTTCATGCGAGAGTCTTAAAGCATTTATAGAAAAATGGCCGTGTTCTTTTTGTTCATACCGAGGCATATTTGCAGACACTAAAAGACTACTTTTCAGCTACAAGTGATGAATTCGGATTAACCATTAAGATCAATAAGAATACGGTAATCCATCTCCCAGCATCTGGATTGCCACACCATTCACTCACCATCGATGTTGGAATCTATGGAAAAGTTTTTATTATTTTGTACACTGTCTCCCCAGCTATGGGTAAATAACAGGACAGACCGGGTTCTATAGACTTGGATGGCAACTGGTCTACCGCAAAAAGAAATGGCAACCTACTGCAGGAAAAAAACTGCCTCGTTATTCATGTATCGAAAGATACATGATCACCTAAGTGTGTATAACGCATGGCACATAACTGACTTGACTGATCTCTTTTCAGTGTTGCTTGAAGTTTTATTATTTTGAATTTTTTTCCCTAGAGGGTATCAAAGTAAAAATGAATAATTGTCGCAACGCTAACGTTGAATTTTTTGAAAATTTGAATGAGTGTTTTACTAATATGCCAATTTGAGAATTTTTTGTTGTAGGAGTTTATCAGTCAATGTGTCATGAACTAAATTGTTCAATAAATAGAGTAATGTCTCAGTTGTTATACCGAAAATTTGCACGTCGGATCAGTTCTTTTAAATCAAATATGTGGTGCTGTTCAATTTCTATTACAATTAATCATTCATACATAAAGTAGATTAGTAATGTTAATGGGTATAAATGATGTGCCACTTCACGCTCCAAAAGTTCATATTCGTTATCAATAACATATTTCGATTCGCATTTAATTTTTCGTCTCGGATGCTACCTGAATTTTGCCAAAAACAAAATAATTTCCATGCCGGAAGATGACTGAATGTACAGTCGAAAGTACTTTCGTGTTAAAGAAAGACCTTTACACAGCTTATAATTTGAAAAACAAGGATCATAACATTCATGAAGTGATTTTTATGTTAATGTACCTTTAAAATTTTGAAGGGATTTCGCCTTTTTTTTATCATTAACTTTACTAATCTACTTTTTGTATGAATGATTCTTTGTACTATATATATATGTGTGTGTTTGTGTGTGTGTGTGTGTGAGAAAGTGTGTGTATGAGACAGTGTGTGTGTGTGTGTGTGTGTGTGTGTGCGTGTGTGTGTGTGTGTGTGAATTCACATTCATGATCAAATCAGATTTATGAAAATTTACATTGGACATACCACCACATACCTATCAAGGAGATTCACGTTACGCCTCTCTAACCACAGCTCAATTAAGACTCATTTAAACACACTCAGAAACCTACCAAACTCCATACGCAATATACTTTATAGACGTATAATAGTCTCAAACGTATGTAAAAAATAAAAAAATAATGAAAGCAATAATAATAAAAAAGAAAAAGCCAACACTAAATAACATTAACTATGAGCACGATCAAATGTGCTGACAGTGTTTGTAAAATAAAAACAAAATTCCCATAACATTTTATGTCCAGAATAGTAAAAACTTGTACAACTAGAAGAAAAAATAGAATAAAAAGCTTAATTGCTGGACCTTGTCAGTTATCTTTAATAAAACTTGTGCAATAGAAGGATTGCTATCCCCCATATATATATATATATGAAGAGAGACATTTACCTCATCAGTGCATCAAAGTTGATTGCTTGATTTGCATTTTTTACGGTTTATTAACATTTTGCGGGTTATTTTAAACCAGAAAATATTTTTACATTGTAAAATTTTGAGGATATAATCCATCAAAGAACAACACGCGTTGGTAAAGAAACCTTTTCCTTTTTGTTTTTATTCATATTGTCTTTTTACTTTTTACAGATATATTTTATTTATATCTGAATTTTTGCACACACACACGTATATATATATATATATATATATATATATATATATATATATATATATATATATATATATATATATATATATATGTGTGTGTGTGTGTGTAAATATATATATATATATATATATATATATATATATATATATATATATATATGTTGTGGAGTGATTTCGCAGTTGAGGCTTGTATTTGTACTAAATCGGTCCTAAAATATGTTCGACGTACAAAACGTTAGGAACTTGATATAATAGATATTACGCAGAGTAATCTTGTTGTGGTCGCTGATACTTTCGTATTCGACTAACTGTCGTCCAACATCGACTGACCAACTGACTGACCGTCGTTTCTATTACTACTCCTACTTATATTAGGTGGGAGAGTCTATTAATTATAGAATAGGTGTGTTTCACCATAACAATATATATATATATATATATATATATATATATATATATATATATATATGCATGTATATTACAACCAGTAATCCGTCTAAATATACCGATCTAACAACATTACTCTGGGTTTCACGCCAACCGAGATCTTCAGAAATTCATTTTTATGCATGAGACCATTAATAAGTATATATATATATATATATATATATATATATATATATATATATGTGTGTGTGTGTGTGTGTGTGTGTGTGCGTACGTGTGTATCGAAAGTGAATCATATTCTAATAGTTTTTCTTTTAACCATTTGCAGTGTTGGAAAACGGGTTAAGTGAAAAAAAAACTTGGATAATTTAGAGAGTCCTGGAAACCCGAGCGGCAAGAAGAAGAAAAAGAAGAGACGACACAGGTGAGTCGATTCAATGGACATTTTCATATTCTTTCACTTCCGGAACACCCCCCACCCACCTTTTTTTTCTTTTCTTTTTTTTCGCGAGTTTATCTATTTTGATGAAAGCAAATATATTTTTAATTGTTTGTGTAATACAGAAACCACGAAATACGTATTTGCCTGTCATTATCTCATCATCACTTATTCAGCTGCAGGGGTCATCACTCCCCTCCAATTGTGGTTCATGGTGACATTCAAGGCAAAATAGTGCAATAGCTTACCACTTCCTGTTGCACCGTGGATGTTGATGTTACCCCGTCTCTCCTCACAGAAGTTCCCCTGTCAAAGGTAAACGCGTTGGCCTCTGAGGCGGAGCTCCTACGCCCAGTCGCCAGACTGGCCGATAGCCGATTGGCACAGATCGGCTTGAAGAGAGGCGTTCCGCTTCACCGGTCGAGTCGAGAAACCCTTCCGATTACCCTCACACAGTTTATCAGGCAAGCTGATACCGTTGACTGAAGTGTGGCTGTTGCAGTGATCATGCGGTTTCTTGGAGCCACGTGTGAGATTTGGATGCAGGCCGTGGATCAGTACAGTTCCCGCATCTCAATTCATATGCAAATGTACTACTTCGCTGCAAATGTACTACCACAGACGCCACATCCCATACACCCCAAAGTCATAGTCTAAAAGGCACAAAACCTAATGTCTTCGAATTATAACTGCATTTTCGAGTGGCCCAGAGGTTAGAGCTTTCGCTTTGAGACCTGAATTCAAATCTCACCATGGTCAAATTTTCTTCAAGATGACTGCTTGATGATATCGGCAGTGATGCCAGGTTGCGGCCTCGTATCTGAAAAGCATACCCCGGGTTGACCCAAGCCGTGAGAGTGAAGTTGGGTAGACGGGACTATTCAGAAACAGTCGATGGCCCTCCTACCACGATGTCGTAATTCATCGTGACCGGTGGTTTGAGCGTACTGGCTTTGTTGAAGAAGGTAATCCCGCTAAGCTAGATGTTCTCCCCACCAATAACTGTAACTAATATCCGCTCAGCATAGTCAGAGTATAAACCACAGGTGGGCCTTGTAGGTGTTAAACAAACATAGATGAGTCTGAGAAAGTAACTGCAACAAGGATTGGCTTGCCTTAAGGAAATGAGTAGCAGGTCATTATATATATATATATATATATATATATATATTAATCAGTTTGTCTGACGATCGCAAATAGCGTGAAACCCAAGGTCACAAACTCACATCAATTCAACTATATATATATATATATATATATATATATATATATATATTTAATGAAAAAAACAGACCACTTTAACACTTTAAGGTACCATTACAATAATTTATTTCACCAAAATCCTTTTTGAAGGACTCCGGATCATCACGTAACACTTCCAACAACGAAATGAAAGGAAAAATGGGATTAGAAATTGATGGGTAGCGTAATTTTTGTAATTTGACAGGGAGGGTGATAGTTGTAGTTAACGAGACAAGGTAGAGTATAGGGAGGGGTTAATTTCATATTTCTCTTAAGCATGTTTTATATTGGGGTAGGAGGAGTGACCTAATCGTGACCTATTTAGATGGTTAACTGAACGGAAATGATATATAGGAATGAGAGGGTAGTGGGGGGAAAAGAAAAGGAAAAATGGAAAGGAGAGAGGAGACAGACAAGTAATACAGATATATCTAAATGAGTGTTACGGCAAAGAGAGAGGGGGAGAGGGAAGTGAATCGAAAAGGTTGTAATTTTGTTTTAACAAAATTATGTAAAAGATAGATTTCTAATTTTAATAGTAGCTCTGTATTCACATTGAGCTCACAGGATTTCATCCTCCTTGGAATTACCCATTCGGTTTACCAAGTTCTTCGTAACTTAACTATATATATATATATATATATATATATATATATATATATATATATATATATATATATATTTACATATATATATTAATCAGTTTGTCTGACGATCGCAAATAGCGTGAAACAAAGGTCACAAACTCACATCAATTCAACTAAATATATATATATATATATGTGCGTGTGTGTGTGTGTGTGTGTGTGTGTGTGTGTGTGTAAATATATATATATGTAAATATATATATCACATCAATTCATTTATATATATATATATATATATATATATATATATATATATATATATATAGTTGAATTGATGTGAATTTGTGACCTTGGTTTCATGCTATTTGCAATCGTCAGACAAACTGATTAATTTTTAAATTTTGGATTTATATATGGTGTTGTGTATATCGGTGTTTTTATGGTAGTGGGAGGAAAAATTCTCGTCGGAACGCCACTCATACTTACGCAAACATACATACACACACGTTCACTCATTGAAAGTTAGCAGATATACATACACGTACGCTCATTCATTGGAGCCCACACAAACATAAATATATGTGAACAGTATGGGACTGGGCATATATGCGCTTCTATGTATCGTTGCGTACATACGTACGCAATTGATCGCTGTATTCAATGTTGGATTGTGTAGCGAATATCTTTCGTCCGTTGCACTATATATATATATATATATATATATATATATATATATATATATATATACCAGTCTAAGAAGAAACATCAGGTTACTACTACACCAAAAAATGGTTACACATCGAAAAACATAAGGAAAATTCATTTTGATTTTTGATTGATTACTAATATATAGAAATATCCACTCTTTGCCTGATGAAGGTCGCGATACCGGAAACTCGTGTAGCAAAAATATAGTAAAATAAAGTATAATATATATATATATTAAAAATCCACATTATAACCAAAAATGTTTGTGGTTTATTCTGTCATCTTTGATTGAATAATCTTGACATATTATGTCAATTTATTCTTTTTTAATCTCTCAAATTCACGGATCAATTTCTTAGCGTTGTTACAAAATTGATTAATAAAGACACCGTAGTTGTGTTTCTTTCTTTTATTTTGCCAAGTACTTTCAATCTACTTGGCAAAATAAAATAAAAGGACAAAAACTACGGCGTCTTCTTAATCAGTTTTATAACAACACTAAGAAAATGATCCGTGAATAAGAGCCGTTAGCATCAAATGGCTTACTTACCATTGCTGATCCACGGCGTGATGTCCTAATACGCACTTACTGCATTTAGTTTGGTCTGGCACAAGGCCAGAAGTGTAGCACAGATCGTGAAAGTCAATCTCATTACAGCTGTAATGGTTTGAGAAACATTCTCGATAAGCATTGTTCCACAAAAATGTGTAGTTTATCAGTAAATCGAAATGTTTTGGGGTGGGGGTCTGTCATGTTATCTTTTCGTGTAAAAAAGGATGGAACATTAAAGAAAGTCTACAGTGTTGACCATGTTCACCATAGTCTATGAATATAGAATACAGCGCAGTACGTAATCTGTTCAATGAAACAATCTTAAAGATTAAACCTCATGAGTCAAACACTCTACTGAATCTGACTATATCGCCAATACCACCAGCAGCTGTTCCGTAATTCTTCAGTCTTCGATATCAAAGGCTGGCAGTGATATTTAGCCACCCCAACACGAGGGTTACATGTGGCACAAGGCCGGGATTAACATGGGATCTCCGAGCGCGCAGGCTCGGCCAAAGATATTCCCTATTCGAATGCGTATAAACGGGTTCAGAGGCAGTCAACCTCCCCGAACGAGACTGCCCTTCGGCGGAGCCTTGTCTGGGTTATCAAAGGCTGGCAGTGCATATTCGGGAAAAACATGGCCGCCTTTATACACGTCGCATTGAATATTTTGAGTCTTCTGATTGGTTAACCCTTCTATTGTTGAACTATAAAATGAGTCAGCGCCATTTTGGCTGGCTCACTAGTACACCAGGGTACCCAAAAATTCCAACATACACTCTTCTGCTTTGTTTCTTCAGGATTTAGACGATTATGACTTTCCACAACTTCCTATCTTTTGTATCTCTAAGCAATGTTTGTCCCTTTACTATTCCTCCTGTTCCTTTTCTAGACATCCAATTACATTCGCTGTTTTCCTCTGCCACTCTTGGCCTTAATATTTCATGTGAGTGTCAAATTTTCCAAGCTCTCTTTCCTCATTATTTGCCCGAGAAATTTCATCTGTTTATGATCTTAAGCACAATTGTCCTTCTTTCGCTATCTCTTCTCCCCACAACTATGGGTTAATTAATAAGACTTGTATCACTAAACCTTTTATTATCTCAAAAAAAAATGTTACAATCTAAAAATATTTTCTGGCTTTAAATAAACTTCAAAGGGTTGATAAGCGGTAGAAAATGAATCAACCAATCTTTTTCGTTACCATTTTCCGTATTAATTCCTTCGTTGTTCACATGTTCCGTCTATAGTATTCTCAGCATCCTTCTGTAGAACCACATCTCTGGTGACTAAAGTCTCCCCTTCACCCGTAAAGAAATTGTCCCGCATTCGCTGCCATATAGGAGACCTGATAGTACTAAGCAAAAACAATGTCCCCGGCATTGGAATCAGTTCAATGTCTTTACCAGCTGAGCATCCACTCTTTTTCCGTTACGGCAGCGAACGGAAGGAGAGATTTATTTCCAATGAGTGCAGCACTTGATCTATTGGTGTAAGAAAAACAAGCTTTTTACACTGTTTCCAGTGTAAACAAAAGACGTTAACGTATTAATTCTCGCCGACTCTTCCAGGGTTTCGCAAAGTTTGTTTTTCCACCCTCTCAGCACTCCGGGAGGCTCCGTCTACGGCTGCCACCCGAAACGAGTTGGGAAGCTCCCTATCATGAAAAGTGTCGTGTAACAATTAGTCGAAAAGGGGCCGCACCCAATCGACGGGGGCCGGGTGAGAATGTGTTACGCCAGCCAACGATTGAGAGTTCAAAAAGCCGGGTGTGTTTTCGAAATTGACATGTTTAAACATCTTCAATCTTTAGTCGCCCTGAGATTCTGAGAAATTTCGAAAACTCTCAAGATATTTTTAATTTTTATTTATTTATTTTGATCTATCTATCTATCTATCTATCTATCTATCTATCTATCTATTTCAGTTTGTTCACATCTATCTATCTATCTATCAAGCTCTCTGTCTATTTCAGTCTTCACACTGTTCGATTTTATCTATCTATCTATCTATCTATCTATTTCAGTCTGTTCACATCTATCTATCTACTATCTATCTCAGTTTGTTCACATCTATCTATCTATCTATCTATCTATCTATCTATCTGTCTCAGTCTGTTCACATCTATCTATCTCAGTCTGTTCACATCTATCTATCTATCTATCTATCTATCTATCTATCTATCTATCTTCTTAGTCTGTTCACATCTATCTATCTATCTATCTATCTATTTCAGTCTGTTCACATCTATCTATCTATCTATCTCAGTCCGTTCACATCTATCTATCTATCTATCTATCTATCTATCTATCTATCTATCGATCTATCTATCTATCATCGCTCTCTCTTCCTCTCTCTAGATTTACTCTACACTCTTGTTCCCTTTTCACATTTTTCTTTGTACTTATTATCCTCTCGCCTTATTCAACTCTGACTTACACTCTGTCCACACTCCATTTTCCCTTACTCTCTTTTATTACACTAGTCTCTCTCTCTCTCTCTCTCTCTCTCTTCATTCTTACTCTCCCCAGTTTTACTTTCGTTTTATTTTCTCTTTAACCTTACCCTCTTTTTCTTTACATTCATATCCTGTTTTCACTCACTCTCCGCTCTTACCACCCTTTTCTGTTTCTCTTTGTACTCACTCTCCTCTTCCATTATTCGACTCTACCTTACCCTCTGTCCAATTTCCTTTTCTCTCCTTTTTTTTACACTCGTCCCTAAACCTTTCTTATTCTTACTCTCCACAAACTTACTTTTCTTATCCTCTTTAACCTTATTATTTTTTATTTACCCGAAGTTCATAACCTCTTACTCTCCCGCTCTTACTAAGTTTTCTCTTTATGTTTGCTCTTCTTTTTATTCCCAGTTCATTAATTTCTTCCCGCAAGAGCACCTATTGTCAGTCATTAGTTAGTGACCTAATCTTGCAAGTCATTGAGTTTGAGTTTAAATCTTAACTTACTCTAAAATTGGTTTCAAATTCACAATATTCGTTCTTCTATTTTAACTGCACCTGTTTTTTCTCTTTTATCGCAACATCACTTTTTTGTCTCTTTTCTTTCTTTCTTTGTCTCTTTTCCTTCTTTTCTTGTCTCTTTTCCTTCTTTTCTTGTCTCTTTTCTTTCTTTCCTTGTCTCTTTTCTTGTCTTTTTTCCTTCTTTTCTTGTCTCTTTTTCTTCTTTTCTTGTCTCTTTTCTTTCTTTCCTTGTCTCTTTTCTTGTCTCTTTTCCTTCTTTTCTTGTCTCTTTTCCTTCTTTTCTTGTCTCTTTTCTTTCTTTCCTTGTCTCTTTTCTTGTCTCTTTTCCTTCTTTTCTTGTCTCTTTCCTTCTTTTCTTGTCTCTTTTCTTTCTTTCCTTGTCTCTTTTCTTGTCTCTTTTCCTTCTTTTCTTGTCTCTTTTCTTTCTTTCTTGTCTCGTTTCTTGTCTCTTTTCCTTCTTTTCTTGTCTCTTTTCCTTCTTTTCTTGTCTCTTTTCTTTCTTTCCTTGTCTCTTTTCTTGTCTCTTTTCTTTCTTTTCTTGTCTCTTTCTTTCTTTCCTTGTCTCTTTTCTTGTCTTTTTCCTTCTTTTCTTGTCTCTTTTCCTTCTTTTTCTTGTCTCTTTTCTTTCTTTCCTTGTCTCTTTTCTTGTCTCTTTTCCTTCTTTTCTTGTCTCTTTTCCTTCTTTTCTTGTCTCTTTTCTTTCTTTCCTTGTCTCTTTTCTTGTCTCTTTTCCTTCTTTTCTTGTCTCTTTTCCTTCTTTTCTTGTCTCTTTTCTTTCTTTCCTTGTCTCTTTTCTTGTCTCTTTTCCTTCTTTTCTTGTCTCTTTTCCTTCTTTTCTTGTCTCTTTTCTTTCTTTCCTTGTCTCTTTTCTTGTCTCTTTTCCTTCTTTTCTTGTCTCTTTTCTTTCTTTCCTTGTCTCTTTTCTTGTCTCTTTTCCTTCTTTTCTTGTCTCTTTTCTTTCTTTCCTTGTCTCTTTTCTTGTCTCTTTTCCTTCTTTTCTTGTCTCTTTTCCTTCTTTTCTTGTCTCTTTTCTTTCTTTCCTTGTCTCTTTTCTTGTCTCTTTTCCTTCTTTTCTTGTCTCTTTTCCTTCTTTTCTTGTCTCTTTTCTTTCTTTCCTTGTCACTTTTCTTGTCTTTTTTCCTTCTTTTCTTGTCTCTTTTCCTTCTTTTCTTGTCTCTTTTCTTTCTTTCCTTGTCTCTTTTCTTGTCTCTTTTCCTTCTTTTCTTGTCTTTTTTCCTTCTTTTCTTGTCTCTTTTCTTATTTTCCTTGTCTCTTTTCTTGTCTCTTTTCCTTCTTTTCTTGTCTCTATTCTTTCTTTCCTTGTCTCTTTTCTTGTCTTTTTTCCTTCTTTTCTTGTCTCTTTTCCTTCTTTTCTTGTCTCTTTTCTTTCTTTCCTTGTCTCTTTTCTTGTCTCTTTTCCTTCTTGTCTCTTTTCCTTCTTTTCTTGTCTCTTTTCCTTCTTTTAATGTCTCTTTTCTTTCTTTCCTTGTCTCTTTTCTTGTCTCTTTTCCTTCTTTTCTTGTCTCTTTTCCTTCTTTTCTTGTCTCTTTTCTTTCTTTCCTTGTCTCTTTTCTTGTCTCTTTTTCCTTCTTTTCTTGTCTCTTTTCCTTCTTTTCTTGTCTCTTTTCTTTTCTTTCCTTGTCTCTTTTCTTGTCTCTTTTCCTTCTTTTCTTGTTTCTTTTCCTTCTTTTCTTGTCTCTTTTCTTTCTTTCCTTGTCTCTTTTCTTGTCTCTTTTCCTTCTTTTCTTGTCTCTTTTCCTTCTTTTCTTGTCTCTTTTTCTTTTCTTTCCTTGTCTCTTTTCTTGTCTCTTTTCCTTCTTTTCTTGTCTCTTTTCCTTCTTTTCTTGTCTCTTTTCTTTCTTTCCTTGTCCTTTTCTTGTCTTTTTTCCTTCTTTTCTTGTCTCTTTTCCTTCTTTTCTTGTCTCTTTTCCTTCTTTTCTTGTCTCTTTTCTTTCTTTCCTTGTCTCTTTTCTTGTCTCTTTTCCTTCTTTTCTTGTCTCTTTTCTTTCTTTCCTTGTCTCTTTTCTTGTCTTTTTCCTTCTTTTCTTGTCTCTTTTCTTTCTTTTTCCTTGTCTCTTTTCTTGTCTTTTTCCTTCTTTTCTTGTCTCTTTCCTTCTTTTCTTGTCTCTTTTCTTTCTTTCCTTGTCTCTTTTCTTGTCTCTTTTCCTTCTTTTCTTGTCTCTTTTCCTTCTTTTCTTGTCTCTTTTCTTTCTTTCCTTGTCTCTTTTCTTGTCTCTTTTCCTTCTTTTCTTGTCTCTTTTCCTTCTTTTCTTGTCTCTTTTCTTTCTTTCCTTGTCTCTTTTCTTGTCTCTTTTCCTTCTTTTCTTGTCTCTTTTCTTTCTTTCCTTGTCTCTATTCTTGTCTTTTTTCCTTCTTTTCTTGTCTCTTTTCTTTCTTTCCTTGTCTCTTTTCTTGTCTTTTTTCCTTCTTTTCTTGTCTCATTATCAAAAAATCTTACAATCTAAATATACTTTCTGGCTTTAAATAGGCTACGAAAGGTTGATAAGACGTAAAAAATAAACCTTTTTTTTTTCGTCATTGTCCACTTTCATATGGAAAAGTTTCTCATTCATTTCCTTCTATTTTCCACTCTTTTTCTTTCATCTCTCTATTTCTTTTGTACGATTTTCATTCCTTTCCAAAATTCTGCCTCTTATTTTTGATTTCTTTTATTCGTTATCCTACTCTTCATTTTTTTTTCTTTATCTTTCAATTTCTTTCTTTTCCTCTTTTCATTTGTTTTTTTTTCTTCCCCCTCTTTCTTTTCCTTTTATTTTGCCATTCCTTTCATCTCGTGATTTTCGCTTTTCTTTATTTTCTTTACATTTTACCTTCCATTTTCATTCTTTCTCTTTCCCTTCGTTCTTTGCCTTTTTTTTTCTGTTCTTTTGTTTCTATCTTTTCTTGCATGCAAGCAAATTTAATTGGCTTCCGACTCACCCTCGATGTCACGCCTTTACGTATCAATAAAATATTCGCATACACACAAGGAAAAAGGCCCGCTCTCGCTGTTGATTAAGATTGTTTTGTTGTTTTTTTTGTTTGTTTGTTTTTTGGGGTTTTTTTTTAAAAAAGTGTTATGGTCCAGCTTAGGACCAAAGAAGAACAACACGAACACAAGAGTAGAAATAACGAAGGTATATTACACGAAATAATAATACAAGATGTGGAAAGTGTTAGTATGACTGTCAGTCTGGTTTGGAGTGAACTACTATCGGCTCGACTCGATTAGATATTTACTTACCCCCCTCCACGAGGGAAAGATGTGGCACAAGGCCGAGTTTTATGTGGGTTTTCCGAGCCCGTAGGTTCGGCCAAACAATGCCCGTAGAAACTGTTAAAACAGAATCGGGTTGATCAACCTCCCCGAACGATGCTCTACCCTTCGTCGGAGCCTCGCCCAGGTTCCTCTCTGCTCAGAGGCAGAGAGTTCGACCGTCAAGCCGAGAAGCTCGACTCGATTCGGTATCTAGACACCCCCCCACCCGCCACGAGGGTTGCATGTGGCACAAGGCCGAGTTTAATGTGGGTTTCCCGAGCCAGTAGGCACGGCCAAAAAATGCCCGTAGAACCCGTATAAACTATATATATATATATAGTAAGTAAATAAATATACATATATATATATATAGTAAGTAAGTAAGTATATATATATATATATATATATATATATATATATATATATATATATAGTAAATATATATATATATATATATATATATATATATATATAAAATAAATATATATATATATATATATATATATATATATATAGTAAGTAAAATATAAACTATATATATATATATATATAGTAAGTAAATAAATATACATATATATATATAAGTAAGTAGTATATATATATATATATATATATATATATATATATATATATATATAGTAAGTAAGTATAAAGAGAAGTAATGGATAGCGGCTTGGATTAAGGAATCGGAGAATCGAGTTCGAATTCCATAACATTCACTTGTATGTTAATACCCTTGGAAATGGTATGAATACTCTTCTCACTCCAGCTATCGGTATAAAGCAGGACAGACCGGTTTCTATAGCTTTGGATGGCAAATGGTCTAGGAGAAGGACAATTCTGAATTCAAACCTGTGGTTGTTTGGGGACCTTGTGTGACGTAGTGCACCAGGTCTCTGTATTCAAAAAGTGTGGTTGGTTCTGCACAAATCCTTCACAACTATAATCAAATCTTATTTGCTGGTGTCGGGCTGTCGGTTCCTAGGAACTAATAAGCTTGACTCTCATACGTCATATTCGACGGGAGATCCTCATACGTCAAATTCGACCGGAGATCCTCATACGTCAAATTCGATGGGAATAAAAATTAAATAAAAAGCTTAATCGCAGTCCCTTTTGAGTCGTATTTAACGAAACTTCTATAAAGGAGAGATTGCTGTCCAAATACACAATTATATATATATATATATATATATATATATATATATATATATATATATATACGTTGCTGATATAATAAAGTGAATTGACGTCTGTTTATTGATGGAAAAATATTCATCAGAATTCCTTCTAAGTATTTTCTTCGTAATAAATTACGTTCTTTTCGAATTAGGGCTGAATTTATTAAATCGAACTTATGACCTGTTTTCTTTCTGCGTGTCACGAACTTCGATTTAATGATTCAGTTCGCTAGAATCTATTCATAGCCTATATTTTTGCACTTGCATTTTAGAATCTATTGTTGCTGCTTGCAAAGGGGGCTTCATATTTGTTCAAGCTTCAAGGCCCCAAAATATTGGTCCGCCACTAATATAATTGAGAAATACGCACCTATGTATGCGCACGCTTGTTAAAAATATACATCTATATATAGCGATTTTCCAAGCGTAGATCCAAGGCCAAAAGTATGGGACATCCATTGAGGATCGAACTCACTACTCAATCGTAATTGTTCTAGCGAGACAAATATGCTAACCATTACACCGCCTGGAGGTGTCCTGTACATCTACATGTAATGAGGTACCATAGAGTTCCTCAGAACAATTGCCATGAAAATATTTATAGAAATTGCCCAGAGAATCTACATTACGGCGTCGGGTAAATGACTGAAGCCGAAATGCTAGGTGAGAACTGCATTCGATCATTAATTTTAGAATGATTCATCAGAAAATTCAAATAGGAAAACCATGAAATTTTCACGGTTATTGCTCGTCTAGGTAAATTTGTTAATATGCACGAAGAGGCACTCCTTGAAACACAGAAAAGTGACGAAAAGTGATGAAAAAAACAAAAAAAAGGAATGGAGCGATAGTAATAGGAGAGGAAAAAAGACGAAAAACGAAAAAGAAATTAATAAAGAAAGGAAAGATGAATGGTTGGAGATGAAGAGAGGCCGGAGATTTGGGGGAGAGGCAA
>CAHIKZ030004870.1:155000-172500 GCA_903632075.3 Acanthosepion pharaonis | reverse complement strand
ACATCTACAATTCTTATCTCTAAAAATAATCGCTTCCATGTTAAGCACGACGTCTACAAATCTCATCAAAGTTATTTAAAAAGTACTTAACGCAATATGGTAACATCTACGTACTAACGAGAGATAATTACATTTGCACGCGAATCTGTATATTTTGCTCGATCTCACCCGCGCCATTGTTGGCACGATGTCAAATCAATCGGCTGACCACTGTCCTTCCAGCTGGTTGTCCGATCTTAACCGCTTGACCAATACGTACTAATAACGTGGCCAGCGACGATTAGCAGCGCTTGACATCAAAGAATAGTTTGAGCAGCAGCCACCACGCATGCGCCATATTTTAATGTTCGTTCCAAATCCTTCCACCATTTTGTTTTGGCGGCAATATGATGTCAAGGAAAGAGATGGATGGAAGGGTCGCGATGAATGGATAAATTTGGAAACGATTTGTATTGTAAAGAACAGAAAGGGAAAAAAAAACAGACGTTGAAGTAAAGGATGACGGAAGAAAGAGATGGGAAATATGAACGAAATTGAGACGAAGTGTGGCTTGAAGAAATTTACAGATCGAAAAATAGAAAGCTTTCATTTTATCTTTTTTTTATTTCTAACTTCCACATATTCTTGTCACTTTTCTTTTCAGATTCTGTTTCATGTTCCCTTTCTTCCATTCGTATCATTTTTAAAAAATGTTGCTTCGTCTTTCTTTTCCTACTTTTCGCTTTCTTTACCAGTTCTCTTCTTTTTCATAACCATTATTTTCCATTCTGTGTTTCCTTACACTTTCTACTTATGTTTTCTCTTCTTTTCCTTCTACGATTTCGTTTCTAATCTGCTCTTTCCTTTCTTTTTTCAATATGGACGTCATAGAGAAAAGAAAATATGTTTGTAAAAAAAGAGTAGACAGAAGTGTTAAAGGATGTAAACGAAAAAAAATATAAAAGAAACAAAGAGGAACAGAAAGAAAGAAAGAAAGAAAGAAAGAAAGAAAGAAAGAAAGAAAGAAAGAAAGAAAGAACGAGTGGAAGAGAAATAAATGACAAGTAAAATTATAAGATATGAAAAGAAAGAAAGAAAGTGTAAACGATAAATAGGAAATAAAAGAGAAATAGAAAGAAAGAAAGAACAAGAGAGAAATGATGACAATAAGTAAATTTATAAAATATGAAAAGAAAGAAAGAAGGAGATAAATGAGAAAGAAAGAAAGAAAGAAAGAACGGACGGAAGACAAATAAATGACAAGTGAATTTATAAAATATGAAAAGAAAGTAAAAAGTTAACGAGAAATAGGAAAGAAAAGAGAAATAGAAAGAAAGAAAGAAAGAAAGAACAAGAGAGAAATGAATGACAATAAGTAAGTTTATAATATATGAAAAGAAAGAAGAAGATAAATAAATGAGAAAGAAAGAAAGAAAGAAAGAAAGAAAGAAAGAAAGAAAGAAAGAAATATGAAAGAAAAGAGGAACAGAAAGAAAGAAAGAAAGAAAGAAAGAAAGAAAGAACGGACGGACGGAAGAGAAATAAATGACAAGTAAATTTATTAAATATGAAAAGAAAGGAAGAAAGCGTAAACGAGAAATATGAAAGAAAAGAGGAATAGAAAGAAAGAAAGAAAGAAAGAAAGAAAGAAAGAAAGAAAGAAAGAAAGAAAGAAAGAAGGAAAAAAACAATGAAACAAACTCTATATTTAAATCTGCATGGAAATGATTATATTTTATAATAACAAAGAGAAAGGCCATAGTAAATCAATTGAATATTTTGAAACCCATTCACAATTTTATTTGGTATTTGACTATTTATTTGACTATTATTACATTTTTGTGGCCTTTTGTGCTGCGGTCGTTTTCAAACTTTCCCAATACGCTCAGAATCAGAACAATTACGTTACAAACAGATAACTAGAATAATCGCTTTATTTGTGCCTATTGTGTGTGCTCTTAAAACCTATAAATGTTTCTGACTCTTGCTGAAACGGAATTCAAAGAAGAGAATTCGAGCACAGGTAACATCGCGTGCCTGCATTCTCTCCAAGACATTTGCTTGCTTAGCGAACAAAGTTGTTGAAATTGTTGCCGTTGTGTGAGAACTGCCATCTTAGACTTAAATTGTTTGTCTATTGACGCTATTATTGAATTACGGAGTGTGCCCGGAAGTCAGGAAACTTCCGGTTGGAACGCAGTCAGGCGGAGGAAGTGGATTGTTTGCCAATTTTCAGCAATTCATTTTGCCGTTTGACAGAGAATGTCTGCGAAATGTTCCTGCAAATCGTTCTTGACGAAAGTCCGCTTCCCGTTAAGGGCCAAAGGAAAATATTCTGCTTTCTTTATCATTGTCTGTTTTTTTTTTTGGTTTTAGAAGATTTTCCACGTCGTCTACATTCACGTAAAGAGTCATTTAAAGATCCTTATTGATTTATACTGTATTATGGTAGAGTAAACTTGGCCCAGGACCACACTGTGATGGACTAATCAGTAATAATCTCTCTAGCAATGTCATGGGACATGAGAAAACGAACTTAGGTTCTACGGCGTGGCCTTTTGGCCACTGTTATTCTTGCCCATTTCAGTTGCATACACCCCCCCAGATTCATTAATTTTAGTACACTTTCTGCAGATTAATTGAAACAAAACGAATAATTCTGTTATTATTTACTTTTTTTTTCGTATTTTTCCAATGAAACATGACCCAGTGCTTATATTAGTACTTCGTATGTCCCTTCCACGAAATCGTTCCTTGCAGATTGGCCACAGATTCCCGATTGGATTTAAATCAAGAGAGTTTCCGATAGTACTTTGATTTGCTCACTGGTGAGGCTTGCCAGTGTGTTCCTACAGCGTTACAATTTTCGTACGCTTCCTTGAAGTAACATTCATCGCAGACAATGGCCGTAGGACAACTAATCAGCAATCGAGACATAAAAATCTGATGCAATCACGGATGACGCAATATTTTTCAAGGCCAAACATATTTTATTATATACCCCGAAAATAGATTTATATTACTGCACACCACTGCAAATGACCTAATCTGAAGAAAAAAATGGAAATCGATTACACACTGTCACTCAAGTGGGTCTAAAACTGACCGTATGGTGAAAGGAAGGAAGCTAAAGCGGTTGTTTCAATTAATTTGCACAAGGGTGTATATCATAGATGTTTCGTACTTGTATCTTCATCAGTGTTGCTAATGGTGCAATAACCTGCCCGATATATTCTCTGGTCTCCATTGAGTGTATAATGCATTTTATTTTTAGAAGTCATTAAATCTTTCGTTTTTCTTTCTTTCTTCCTTTTTAGTATTTCTTTTCTTCTTCCTCTTCTATTTTTCTTTCTTCTTAATTTCTAATTAGAGATTCCCTAAACCTTCTCAAATATATAATGTAGCTAATCTGTTAAAGTCACTTAGTCTCTCTCTCTCTCCCTCTCTCTCCCTCTCTCTCTCTCTCTCTCACTCTCTCTCGTCTGTTTTCTTGTTTGCTTTCTTTTATTTTATTTTGCCGTTACATATACTCTCCATTCATTTTCCTTTTGGTGGTCTTTCCTTTCTTTTTTTTTTCTTTCTTTTTTCTTTCATTTTTTAGTCTTTTTTTTTTCTTTTTCTCCTTTCTTTCTTCTTCATTTCTAACCAAACATTCCTTGGCTTTTCTCAAGTATACCTTCTACCCAATCTTTATTTTGTCGCTCCTTTACTTGATTTCTTTCTTTCTTTTTTCTTTCCTTTTTTTTCTTTTACTGTTCGACTTGCTCTCCATTCATTTTTTCTTACTGTCCTTCTTTCCTTCCTTTCTTTCTTTTTTTTCTTTCCTTTTTTTTCTTTTACTGTTCGACTAGCTCTCCATTCATTTTTTCTTGCTGTCTTTCTTTCCTTCCTTCTTTTCTTTTTTATTTCTTTCTTTTTTTTGTACCTTTCTTTCTTATTCTTTCATTTATTTATTCATTCATTCATTTTTCCTTCATTGTTAGTCTTTACCTTCATTTTTCTTTTCTATCTTTCGCTCTTCTTCGTTTCTGGTCAGACATTTGTAGGCCTAGCTCTAGCATATAGTGTAGCCAATCTTTAAATGTCACTTAACCTTTTCTTTTTTCCTTTTTTCTCGTCTGTTTTTCATTCTTTCTTTTCTTGCTTTCTTATTTCTCATTTTTCTCGTTTGTTTCTTCACCTTTCTTTCTTCCATTTTTTTCTTTCTTTTATTCTTTCTTTCTTTCTTTCTATTCCTCTTTTCGTTTCTATTTCTCGTTTACGCTTTCTTTCTTTTCATATTTATAAATTTACTTGTCATTTATTTCTCTTCCATCCGTTCTTTTCTATTCCTTTTTTTCTTTCCTATTTCTCGATTATTCTTTCTTTCTTTCTTTTCCTCTTTTCCTTCCTATTTCTCGTTTACTCGTTCTTATTTTTTTGTTTATTATCTTCCGCTTTTTCCCTTTCTTTTCTTCTTTCTTTCTTTCTTTTATTTTTATTTCTCGTTTATTTATCTTCCTCTTTTTTCTTCCTTTCTTTCTTTTTTTTTCTTTTCTTTCTTTCTTGCTTTCTTTCTTTCCCATGGGTTGCAAAATTAAGCAACAGCAATAACAATAACCAAATTAATAAGAAGGAGGGTCAGAATCCAGCTGTAATTAATTGAGATACAAACGTCAAGGATCTACTGAGTGGCCTTACGTTTTTCCGCAAGGCTGTGGTAAGAGGCAAGGGATCACCCTTCGCACCTCACTGCGCCCATTACCCTTCAATAAAGAGTCGCGCCTTCGTTATACCTTTCGCTGAAAACAATAACCCTCATACGAAAAGAAACGTTGAGTTGTTCTTTAAGAGGCAAGTCTTCGAGTAGAAAGGCTGAAGTGGAGAAGGGAGAGAATCAGAGAGGTCGTCTGGCAAATTGACAGCTATATGGGTCATATAACGTCAAGTATCATTATCCATTTTGCTTTTCAGATAACGTTGACCTTTCGGGTGGTAAGGTATTTCGGAAATAAGAGAAAGATCTTGCAGACCGTCTTCTTTGGAGGTATTTTAAGACTGCGCATAACGACCGGCTGACTGAAATGGAAATGGTTTATGCACCATCCGAGTAGTAGTTTATAGTAAACAAGATTGTCGACACAACCAAAATGTTGTATGTCTTTAACGTCTTCCCTCCAGGAGGAGAGAATTTTGGGCCTAAATATTGTTTGGAAAGGATGTTGGAAATTGCCTGAAAACCATCCCAGGAAATTGCCTGAAAAACATCTCAGGAAATTGCCTGTAAACCATCCCAGGAAATTGCCTGAAAACCATCCCATCCCAAATATTGTGAACGAAATTGTGTAGACGAAACTATTCGAAGGCCGCCAATGATTGTGCTAGCACAAAATCACGAGTCATCGTAACCGAGGGAGTGTGTGTAGTGGCCTTGTACAGTCTGTTGATCACGCCAGATTATGCGCTCTCTGCCGTAACTAATGTCCGCTCAGCATAACCGCAGTATAAACCACAGGTTGCCTATGGGTATTGATTAAACATAAATGTGCCTGAGCAGGTATCTACAATGAGGACTAGTTAGCCACCCAAGCAGACAGGCATACTTAGATACACGTAAAAAATAGATCATATTTAACGATTCTTGTAGATTAGCTTTTGTTAGACCTTCCTGAAACCACAGCAGGTACGAAATTTGAAAAATATTGGGTTTTTTTTTATAATTTTCAAAGTGGACCACTGTTCATAATATAAATACTGAGTTATCAGTACTTTGTTTTTATTTACAAATGTCAAGTTTGAAACTGTGTATACATCGCTGTAAACAGCGTACTATTACGAATTGAATAAAACAGATTACAAACAGTCCAGGTTTCGATTCGATATTGTATCTATATTTTGAACAAGACCTCCTTCTAAAATGATAAAAAACAAGTTAATATTTTTTCGATTCTGAAAAATGCTGTGACTTCGGTTTACGGCCATAATACGTTAAAACATCGGTTCCCTGGTGTACCGAATAGAAACCTCCGGCACGATTATTTTATTTCGCGTTTATTAGAACTTTCCAAAAAAATTCAGGTGATACGTTTATTTGAAACGCAACGCTTAATTTATAACTCGATAAATTTCCACAAACATGACTATTGTAAACCGTACGGTTGTATTTAGAACAATCGAGTACCAAACTAAAATTCGACCAGGACGAAGGGGTTTGTTGGGGAGGTTGACTTCTCGACAAAACATAATTTTCCCCATCAACTGCGAGAAGAATATGAATCAATTTTGTTGCACAATTTCTTACTCGATTCCACCACTTCTGAAAACACACTCCCTTTCCAATTTAAATCGGAAACAATAATTTAGAATCGCTCGTTCCAAAATAATACGGAAAAGATAAAATGACCAAATAGGTGTAAGTGAATTTCTTCATTCACAACGAATTTGAAAATATGTAGTGAACAAAACAAGATCTACATTTAAAATCCAAATGCTAAGCACTGACTCATTGATTTTGTTAAAAATTAAAAAAGACTCGAATTTACAAACTTTGCTTAACACACACGCAAAAGCAAATCCCACCCCCTCAAAAAAAAAAAAACTCGTGAAATTTCACGAGTTTTGTTTTGGATTCGCTTTTGCGTGTCTGTTAAGCAAAGTTTGTAAATTCGAGTCTTTTTTAATTTCTAACAAAATCAATCTAGATCTCGTTTTGTTCACTACATATACCTTGCCACTTGCAGGAAAAACAAAAACAAACGCTGGCTAATTTATTTTAAGATTAGGAAAAATGAAATCGAAATAAAACCAAGTCTAACCTTGCTATTTCCAAAGAGTTGAATCAACCTACTTATTCATTTGGTAAGAACTGCGTTCCATTACGAAAGTTTCTTCCCAAGAATCGGTACTTTGTGAAACAGACTCGAACACTACAATCTTGGGCTTTGTATTGGATGAAATTAGTCAAAATAAAAAAATAAAAATATGCGGTTCTTTTCATCTGTTTCCATCTTTATTCATCATTATATATATATATATATATATATATATATATATATATATATATATATATATATATATATATATATATATATATATATATATATATTCTAACTCGTATTCTTTTTATTGTTTTTCGTCAAAACCTTTCGGCCGATCTAAACGTCGACCTTCAAATTTTTACAGCGGAAATTCGAACCAACGCAAGCTTCTAACTTGCATTCATGTCTCTGAAACTTGCTATATCATGTAGCAACAGCTACGGCGTATGAGTAATTGCAGTTGTTGACAGCAGGTCGGAGTTCTTAATCCAACTTCTACTACTTCAATTCCAATTGGCTCCAAACTACTTTTTAGTTGACTATTTCGTAATAGTAATAGTAGTAGTAGTAACCATAATAGTGCTGCTGATAATAGTAGTGGTAGTAGTAGCAATGGTTGTGCTGATAATATTATTAGTAGTGGTGGTAGTTTTAGTGTGGGTAGTAGTAGCCGTCGTAATGGTATTAGTGATAGTAGTAGTAGTGGTGATGGTGGTATTAGTAGTAGCATGGTAGTGGTGAGTGTCATAGCTGTAGTAGTAGTAATGGTAATGTTTGTAGTGGTAGTGTTCTTGGTGGTAGTGGCGGTGGCAATAGTAGTGGTGGTGGTATTATTAGTATTATTAGTAGTAATGGTAACAGCAGTCGTCATTGTGGTATCACCACAACTACTACTACCACCACTAATGGTAGTGCTAGTGGTGATGTTGGTCGTAGTGGTACTAATGATGGTGGTAATAGTTATGGTGATGGCGATAGTAGTTGTGGTGATAGTAGTAGTTGTGGTGGCACTAGTATTAGTGGTGGTGGTGATAGTAACAGTAGCACTGATGGTATTGGTGGTAGTGATGGTATTAGTAGTATCAGTGATGAAGTGGTAGTCGTGGTGGTGGTGGTGGTGGCGGTGATGCTGATAGTATTAGTGTTGGTGATGGCGGTAATAATAGTGGTGGTAGTAGCAGTGGTGGTGATAGTGGTGGTGGTAGTAGTAGTAGTATTGGTGCTTATTGTAGTGATGGTAGTTGACTGAAATTCAAATAATGGAGAGAAAGATTCGAGAAATGGTAACGGTAATGGTAGCCTTTTCCTTATAAGGAAACATCCGGCATTGAGTGACCGAGCAGCCAGTACCGTTATCGGTTGGAATCTGTAAAATCTTTCTCTTAAAACAATTTTTCAGGAAAATAACATTTCTCAAGTTCAGTAGCTGTTATCACTCTTTCCACCAAACGCTAAACTGGAATCCCTTTCACTTTGATTGGTTTGATTTGTTTTACGGCATATCAAACTCAATGGGTTATTTAATGCCGACAAGATTTTTATTGCTCGTAATATTCTTTTCCAAAAAGTATTTCTGGTAATATTTCTTTTTTCAAAAATGTATTGCTGGTAATAATTTTTTTAAAAAATGTATTGCTGGTAGTATTTTTTTTTTCAAAAATCTATTGCTGGTAATATTTTTTTCCAAAAATATATTGGTAGTAATATTTTTTTTCAAAAATCTATTGCTGGTAAAAATCTATTGCTGGTAATAATTTTTCCTCAAAAATTTATTGCTTGTAATAATTTTTTTACGAAAATGTATTGAAGGTATTAAAACCTATTTTTACACTTTCATAGTGTTTTGGCCCCAGTTTGGTGGTTAACTATTTGCCCATAGCTGGGACCCTAACAGGTGCCACCACCGCAGGTCATGTTGGACCTGAGAACACCAGCAATTAAGAGGTGGTTCCATGCTCCTCAAAAGCTCCTGATCAGAGGGCTTACTGTCGGGTATAGTTTATCGTCTTACCCCGGACGCAGATGTAGTTTATCGTCATACCCAGGACGGCTTTCACTTTGAGCCCATGTTTGTATATCAACAAGTCCAAGTTACATTAAACACTGAAAGACAATGATCGAAAGAAAGCCATTAGTATATCATATTCTATTCTCACTCACAAAATCCGCCGGAGTATAGGAAATAATTAAAGAGGTGTCTGGAAACCTACCTAGTAACCATTTTAGGGTCATACACTGGGAGCTCCCGCCAAGCCCACGCGAATATTGCCTGACGTGAGGATTTGAAAGGATAGAAAAAGACAAAGTTGAAATTAAGGCAATAAGGACAATTGCCCGAATGAGATGAGAAGAATAACGAAGAGTGTTGTGGGTCGTTAATAATAGCAGTCGAACAGAAAAGAGCCGTAGGGGTCGAGCTGACCAGTGGCCTGATACAAATATGTCTAACGGTGCAGGGATGGTCAGAAGGGCTGCAACTGAAGCCATTAAGGGTCCTTCAAATACAATGAATATTGAGAAATGTCACGGGGTCGTCGTTTCAT
The DNA here is from genome assembly GCA_903632075.3 of Acanthosepion pharaonis. Lineage (NCBI taxonomy): Eukaryota > Metazoa > Mollusca > Cephalopoda > Sepiida > Sepiidae > Acanthosepion > Acanthosepion pharaonis. The sequence goes on along the minus strand of CAHIKZ030004870.1, from coordinate 163,181 downwards.
GCTTGGTTTCGTAACGAACAGCTAAAAGCAAAGCGGACACTCAAACAACAACATGGCCACTCTTGTTTTATTAGGATATTTATAAAGCAAAAGCAGAAAAGCGACCATTTTCCTTTCTACTTGTTTGCGCACTGCAGACTGACCGTTTTAAGAAAGGGTTAACAACCCACCTTCTTGTAGCATTAGTAAATCTGGAAAATGGAGACTGTGAGAAGTAGCAAATAAAAAGGAATTCTGGGAAAAATCTCTCCTCTACAGTGAAATTTCAAACCTCGTCCTCCCAGAAAAAAAATATTTTTCGTTTGGACCAAAATCAAACGTCAAAAACATTAAAGTCCTCACGCCACGAGTTCCATAGCCCATTAGAGTCGTATAAACATCACATGCACTGCAGTCATAGCATAAGAAGCGTTTCCAGAGCAAGATACTTTCGCTTATCGCCTTGTTCAAACTCCTCCCTGGTCTTTTAAACAGGGGTAGGGGCTAATACGTTGTTTCCTGTTTAGGATTTGGTTTCCGGTTCTTTCTAAAGTCTACTTCAATTTTATACTTGTAATGAATCCACCTAAAACTGATTTTATTTACTATTTTTCCTCAATAGGAGTAGAAAGGTTCGCCTGTCGTCCGGTTCACCCTCCTCCCTGATCTTTGTTTCTTGTTTAGGATTGGATTTCCTGTTCCTTCTAAAGTTTTCAGGTTCTCTTTCATTCTCATTAGACCCGTGTGAGCAGTGGAAACCGGACAACAGACGAACCTATCTATTCCTATTGAGAAAAAATAAATAAATAAAAATTAAAAAAAAAAAACATATAATAAATAAAATTTCAGTGTTTAGGCGAAGACGTATAGTTGAAGTAGACATGAGAAAGAACCAGACACCCAATCCTAAACACGAAACAAGGGATAAACCCCTATCCCAATTTTTAAAAAAAGGGAAGGAGTGTGAACCGGGCGATAGTCTGAAGAAATCCCTTCTTAGGATGAAAGGTGCTAAGTCTTTTCTTTTTTGCCAATCCATTACTCATTATAAGTTTGATTATAGATTTTTTTATATGAAATCTGGACACATCGACGTGATGTAATGGTCAATAAGCTTGTCTGGCTAGATCAGTTACGACTAACTAGTGAATTCGATCCTAACTAGGTGCTTAATACCTATCGGCCTTGGGCCACATCAAAGCTACGCTTAGTAAATTGCTGTATGAAATCTTTCGCCTTTATGGTTACAATCGTTTCTTTATTATTAAAGTTCACTCTTCAACTTTAAAACCCTAATTATTCCCACTACCACTGCCAAATGTTTTCAGTCTCCCGACTAGATATCTTTTCTTTCTTTTCCATCCAGAGATCCTTTCTTTTTTTTTTCCACGTTCAGATCCTTTCGTCGTCATTCTACGCTGAGGTCCTTTCATTTTTTTTTTTTATCCACGGTGAGATTCTTTCTTCTTTTCCACCGGGAGTCTTTTTCCTTTTTTTTCCATCCAAAATTTCCTTCTTCTTTCCTTTATCATTCAGAGATCTTTTCTTTTTTTTCGACTTTGCAATCCTTTCTTCTTCCTTTTCTATCGGGTGTTTCTTCTTCTTTCTATACATAAGACCATTTTTTTCTTTTTTTTCCAATCGACGTTTCTTCCTTCTTTTCATTCTTATTTCTTTTTCTACGCTGAGTTCCTTTCTTTTTTAGCTCACTGAGATCCTTTTTTCTTTTACCAACTAGCGTTTCTTCCTTGGGTACATTCTTTTCAGGGCTATTTTATTTTTTTTCTACCCAGTGTCTTCCTTTTCCACTCTGGGAGCCTTTTCTTCAATTTTCAATGTTTGATTCTTATTTTTATTTTCTAACTGAACTTCCTTTTCTAACCTGAGATCCATTCCACCTTGTTCTTTTTTTTCCATTTCCATCCTTTGATCATTTCCACCCAAAGTGTGTTTCTTCCTTTTTTAAAACTTGATATCAATTCTTTTCTTTCCATATTGAGTTCCTTTTGTCCATTTCCACCCTTTGATCATTTCCATCCAAAGTGTGTTTCTTCCTTATTAAAACTTGATATCAATTCTTCTCTTTCCATATTGAGTTCCTTTTTTCCATTTCCACCCTTTGATCATTTCCACCCTAAGTGTGTTTCTTCCTTATTAAAACTTGATATCAATTATTCCCTTTCTACATTGTTCCTTTTTTTTTCATTTCCACCCTTTGATGCTTTCTTCCTTTTCTACACTTGATCTTTTTTTTTTTTTTTTTATCTTTACCCGGAGTTCTTTTCTGCTTTATCCACCCTTTGATCCTTTCTTTCTTTCCTTATTTTACCCAGAATTCCGTTCTTCTTTTTCCACCTTGTGATCCTTTCTTTATTTTCTACCCAGACTTCCATTCTTCCTTTTCTACCTTGAGATTATTTCTTCCATTTCTATCTTGAGGTTCTCTTTTTAATTTTCAGCGTTTGGTCCTTTTTTTTTCCTTACCAATGTTCCTTTATTCATTTTCTACTCTGAAATCCTTTCTTCATTTTTCCACCCTCAGATCCTTTCTTCTTTTTTTGTACATTGAATTCTTTTTTTTTTTTCCTTCCCACCCGGTTTTCCTTTCGACTTTCCACCATGAACTTTGTTCCGCCTTTAAGCCAAATTTTGCAACACTTTATCAGCTTAAACATTGCTGCTGTTAATGTAATATTAGCCGCTTGAACCAAAGAATAACGGAGTTAGCACACACCCACACCCACCGACCATATCATCCGTACCTCTTCCTAACCATCTCGATCCACGTCGAAAGCCCTGATCAAGTGACGAGCTCTTTATTAACCTGACCGATCGGTGATCGATGAGGCAAGGCATCACTTCAGGTCAGATTGGGCGTGGCTAACTTCAATTCTTCTGCATACTTCACCAAACCTTTGCCCGCTATCGCTATGGAACGGTCACGTGTCTAGAGACATCAAAGTGATACATTCGAGATTTTGTCCAGAGAAGGATGAGTCTGAAAGAAAGTAAGAACCTTACCAAGAACACAGTAGGTGCTGGAGGTGGGGAGAATGTGGTGGTCCGTCGGTAATGTTGGTCAGTTAGGTTAAGGGACGATGCCCCTCTCCCACGCAGTGACTGGACGGCAAACTTAGACAAGACAGATGCGAAGCCAATAGCAAAGGTGTAATTAATTTCACTCCGAAATTTCATCTGTTTTCTCTTCCTGTCTCTCTATCTACCTATTCATACTTTTTCCTTTTTTTTTTTTTTTTTTTTTTCTCTCTTTTTCCTTTTCACTTGTTCCTCTACACCTATCTTCCTTTCTTTTCCTTCTCGCACTTGATTTTTATTTTAAGCAGCCACTTCCCGCTCTCTTAAACATTCTTTTCCTCTTTCTTCTCTTTATCACGTATGTGACTCGCTCTCTCTCTCTCTCTCTCACCTCTCTGCCCCTCTCTCTCTCAAAGTTTTCTTGTTTCTCTCTCCCTTTTTTTGTGTTTTGTTGCATCTTGTTTTTTTTACAATATTAGTTTGCCTTGCCTCGTTTTCAAAATTTCTTTTCGCTGTTTCTCATCATTAACTTCTTTTTCGTTTCCTTTTTCTTTCTTGTTTCCTTTTTTGCTTTCTTTCCTGTTCCTCTTTATTTTTCTTATATATATATATATATATATATATATATATATATATATATGTCCAATTACTCGCGCCTTGCTGCGCGTCATACATTTTTTGTAAGAAAATGACGATTGATTTAAAATCATCGTTATAATTTGAGGAGAAAAAGGATACATTTCAATATTATTCAATGATCTTGCCGATGTGACCTCCATCTTCAGACTTTCTCCATATTTTGGATAAGAGCCATCCCCTTGTTCAAATTTAAATTTAATTTAAATCAAAGGGAAAAAAAAAAATTTCAGTGGGAGGTTTGTAACACCCCTCCCCGGTAGACCTCCTTTGATCAAAATGAAATATACTTATCCAAGTACCCTGAGTAATGTAGTTTCGAAATATATGTGGTTATGAGTTCGATAACAGAGAGCACGTGATAGAATATATATATATATATATATATATATATATATATATATATATATATATATATATATATATATATATGAAGAGACTGAGACCTTGTGATTGTAATTAATGGCCCTTCTCTCTCACTCTCTCTCTCTCGATATTTTCTCTATCTATCTATCTAACGCACTCTCTCTCTCTCTCTCTCTCTATATATATATATATATATATATATATAGATAGATAGATAGATAGATAGATGTGTGTGTGTGTTTGTGATATGAATAAATAAAGAAATTGTATAAAATGTTTAAGAGAGAAAAAGAAAGAAAGAAAAAACAAAGAGCGAAATAATAAAAGAAAGAAAAAAATTTTAAAAAGAAATAGTAGAAGAAAGATTGATTGATTGGTTGATTTGTTTTTTACTGCTTACCAACCTTTTGTAGGTTATTTAAAGCCAGAAAATGTTTTTAGATTGTGAGAATATTTTTAGAAATAATAATGGTTTAGCGATATAGGTGTTACTAATTATCTCGTAACTTGGGTAGTAGAGGTTTGTTCATACCTTTCCCAAGGGTATTTGCACCTAAGTGAACATAACGAACCCAACTAGAATTGGAACTCGGGTCTCCGATTTACAATTTCCTAACTATTATCTATTGATCCACCCGTTCATCCAAGCTTACAACACCTGGTATTTACAAGCGGTCACCTATCTAAACCACGAGGCCCGGCGTTGCTTATCTTCGATGATCGTACGGGTACCGGTATTTCAACGTGATATAACAGTAAGCCCAAACAAAAAGGTAAAAAATAGCAAAAGAAAGAAAGAAAGAAAGAAAGAAAGAAAGAAAGAAAGAAAGAAAGATTTAAGAAAATAGAAAGAAAGGAAAATGAAAGAAAGAAGGATGGAATGAAAAGAAACGAAAGCAAGCAAGAAAGAAAGAAAGAAAAATGAAAGCAAAAGAAAAGAAAAATAAAAAAGAAAGAAAGAAAGATGGAAGGAAAAGAAACTTACGAAAAAAAGAAAGATGGAAAGAAGAGAAACGAAAAAGGAAGGAGAAGAAAGAAAGAAAGAAAGAAAGAAAGAAAGAAAGAAAGATGGAAGGAAAAGGAAAGGAAAAAAGAAAGAAAGAAAGTTGTAAGGAAAAGGAAGAAAGAAAGAAAAAGAAAAAATAAAGAAAGAAAGATGGAAAGAAAACAAAGAGAGAAAGAAAGTTATTTAGTGAAAAGAAAAAAAAATGACAAAGAAGGATGGTAAGTGAAATCTAATAGAAATCTCGAACCATTTCAAGGAACAAACTCTCACACAAGTCAATTGAAAAAAAAAAAATTACCCACATGCAAGGTGTCTTTCATGTAATGCCTTCTGGGAGATTATGGATTACTCAAAGACAGGTCACGTGACATTTCTCATTTCTCACTCTCTGCTTTACTCGTCCAAGATTTAGGTCAGATGCACCCACACATGTTACTGAGTGTCATTAGCACACCCAATGATGTTTGATAGATGTGAAAATATGGAATCAATACTATATATATATACACACACACACACACATATATATATATATATATATATATATATATATATATATATATATATATATATATATATATGTATGTATGTATGTATGTATGTAATTAATCAAGTTCACCCCAAACAAGACATTAAAACCATAGACGCAAAGGGTTACTGGCCGAGGAAGATTTAGAAAAAGGAACAAGGCGGGAAGAGTAATCAGGAAGACAGCAGATAGCGATTGAAATTGCATTTAAAACTTTTGTAGATTAAAGGAAATGAATTCCACAAATGATAAGTGCGAGAAAAGAAGCTGTTAGCATAGAATTTGCGGTTACATCTAACCCTGCTCAACTGTAAACACTTCATCGCCAGTTTAGTATTGTCCTTAAATTCACCAAAGCGATGAGCTCATCCGAACAATTAACATGAATGTATTTATAGAAAAGGCAAAGGAAGGCAACCTGACGTCGGTATATATATATATATATATATATATATATATATATATATATATTATAAATTAATTGATTTAAAATATGTTTTTTTTTCGTTACACAGTTCTAACCATGTTTCAAAAAATGGAAGCTAAAAGCTTCGAATTTAATTTTGTAATTAAATTAAAGACATTAGTTCTATTTCATTCTCAAGCGAATTTTGGAGTAACTTATTACAGGGTCTTAAAGGTACAGCAAAAAATCTTAATTCACGTTTCCAAGGATACAGAGAAATCCATTCATCCAGACAAGGGGTGTTTCCGAGTTCATTATCGCTGTATTTTAATGTATCAGTTATTAGTTACGTTTAGGTAGGAGTAGGGATGTATTTTCAATGAATTCTGACATCCGTTAAATGCATGTCGTCTGGATTTTTTTTAAATTTATTGTTAACGGCAAAAAATATATATATATATATATATATATATATATATATATATATATATTATTTATTTAAAATTATAACATAAATATGTTATAAAATCGCTACAAAAATAGCCATTTTGTTTCAACACCTCCGGTGTCTTATCAAGTGATAAAGTGAATGTAAAATAAATGGTTTTAAAAGTTTCAAATTAATAAACGATCCTTCGTAAGAGGAAAACGCTTTTACAAAAGCTAGAATGACCAATCAAAACATACAAATACTTGGGTATATATATATATATATATATATATATATATATATATATATATATATATATATATATATAGTGTGTATCAAGCCAATCCCTGTTGGCTTCGATACATACTGCTCAGGTACATTTGCGTTTATTCCACATACACACAGCTGTATAAACCTGAGGGAAGTTTAGTTACAGTTTCGGTGAGAGAACGCATTATCTGGCGAGAAATAAAGCCAGTACGCTCAAACCCTGGATTATGACTTCGTGCTGGTACAACCTTCGACAGGTTCTGAAGAAGTCACAAATCGAGTGAGATTTGATCCTGAGTCTCATGGTTTGAAAGCGAAAAGAAAAAAAAAGAAAGAAAGGTTCAAGGAAAAAGAAAGAAGCATGGAAGGAAAAGGAACGACAGAAAGAAAACAAGCAAGCAAGCGTGAAAGAAAGAAAGAAAGAAAGAATATATATATATATATATATATATATATATATATATATAGAGAGAGAGAGAGAGAGAGAGAGATATCTAATAGTCAGGTCAATAAAATTTGAAGGCTAAAAAGCCAGCAAAATGATACAAATATTATCAATAAAATTGATATTTATTACATATTAACCTTTTGACTGAATTCAAACACGAACAGTTAGATTTTAATGTCGGAATTTTCGACAATTAGGAAAAATACAAATATAAAATTTGTCATTTAGCTGACTGAGTTTACCTTCAGCATCCAGTGTTTAGTCGACGGAACCTTGGACTAAACTTTGAACCGTTGTATCTTAGAAATGATTAATGATATCTTACTGGAATTCTCCGAGGTTTTTATAAAACTATTGGACTGCCCTTTGAATAATAAGAATGTATTTAGCTTTAAGTTGAAATGATAATCCCTCTTGCTGTTGTGACCTCCTGTTGTCTATATACACATCGCCTTCTACTATTAATTGAAACAAAACGAATAATTCCGTTATTATTTTCTTTTTTTTTTCGTATTTTTCCAATGAAACATGACCCAGTGCACGTGTTAGTACTTCGTATGTCCATTCCACGAAGTCGTTCCTTGTAAATTGACCACAGATTTTCGATTGGATTTACATCAAGAGAGTTTCCAGGCCAGTCGATAGTACTTTGATTTGCTCACTGGTAAGGCTTGCCAGTGCGTTCGTGCAGCGTTACGATATCTGTACGCTATCGCAGACTATGGCCGTAGGACAACTAATCGACAGCCGAGACAATAGTGTCTGGGCGTGATAGAAATCTGATGTAATATCGGATGACTCAATATTTTTCAAGGCCAAACAAATTTCATCATACATCCCGAAAATAGATTAACATGACTGCTCAAATGACCTAATCAGAGGAAGAAATAGAAATCGATTAAACCCTGTCACCCCAGTGGATCTAAAATTGACCGTATGGTGAAAGAAAGGAAACTAAAGCGGTTGTTTCAATTAATTTGCACAGGAGTGTATATTGATAACATTTATTTTTTTATGGGTAATTTGTATTTCTCTTTGTAAAAGTTATTTTTAAAAAATGTATATTGAATGTTTA
>CAHIKZ030004870.1:140000-150000 GCA_903632075.3 Acanthosepion pharaonis | reverse complement strand
AAAAACAAGTGTTAGAAGGAGGATTTAAGAGAGACAGGAGTTAGGAGAGACAGGATTTAAGAGAGACAGGATTCAGGAGAGACAGGATTTAAGAGAGACAGAGTTAGGAGAGATAGGATTTGAGAGAGACAAGAGTAAGGAGAGACAGGATTTAAGAGAGACAGGAGTAAGGAGAGAGGGGAGTTAGGTGAGATAGGAGTTAGGAGAGACAGTATTTAAGAGAGACAGGAGTTAAGGGAGACAGGATTTAAGAGAGACAGCAGTAAGGAGAGACAGGAGTTAGAAGAGACAGGATTTAAGAGAGACAGAGTTAGGAGAGACAGGATTTAAGAGAGCCAGGGGTTAGGAGAGACAGGATTTAAGAGAGACAACAGTAAGGAGAGACAGGAGTTAGGAGAGACTGGATTTAAGAGAGGCAGAATTTAAGAGAGACAGAGTTAGGAGACTGGATTTAAGAGAGACAGAATTTAAGAGAGGACAGAGAGACTGGATTAGGAGAGGATTTAAGAGACAGGATTTAAGATTTAAGAGAGACAGTCCTGGAGAGACAGGAGAGTTAGGAGAGAGGATTTAAGAGAGACAGGGTTAAGGAGAGAGGGATTTAGGAGAGACAGGAGGAGTTAAGACTGGATTTAAGACAGGGTTAGGGAGAGACAGGGGTTGGAGAGACAGAGGAGACAGGGATTTAAGAGAGACAGGGTTAGGAGAGAGACAGGATTTAAGAGACAGGGGTTAAGAGAGAGGGGTTAGGACAGGATTTAGAGATGGAGTTAGAGAAAGAGAAGAGTTCAGTGAAGTAAAAGTTATGATAGATGATTTCTACAGAATTCGAAAGAAATAGCCTTTAAAGAAGACTGGAGTTGGGAGAAGCTGCTGCTAGAAGAGACAGGGGTTAGGAGAGACATTTGTTAAAAGACATTGTAGTTAAGAAAGACAGAAATTGATATAAACCCGAAATAATGGGGATAGCAGATGGGAAAAGCAATAGTTAGGAGAAACAAGAACTAAAAGAAAAATGAGATGAGAGAAAAGTTGAGAGAGACAGGATTTAGAAGAGATACGATTTAGGAAAGAGAGGATTTAGGAGAGACAGTATTTAGGAGAGGCAGGATTTAGAAGAGACAAAATTTAAGCGAGATAAGATTTAGGAGAGACAGGATTTAGGAGAGACAAAATTTAAGCGAGATAGGATTTAATAGAGATAGGATTTAGGAGAGACAGGATTTAGGAGAGACAGGATTTATGAGAGACAGGATTTAGCAGAGACAGGATTTAGAAGATGCAGGATTTAGGAGAGACAGGATTTAGGAGACAGGATTTAGAAGAGACAAAATTTAAGCGAGATAGGATTTAGGAGAGATAGGATTTAGGAGAGACAGGATTTAGGAGATGCAGGATTTAGGAGAGACAGGATTTAGGAGAGACAGGATTTAGAAGAGACAAAATTTAAGCGAGATAGGATTTAATAGAGATAGGATTTAGGAGAGGCAGGATTTAGGAGAGACAGGATTTACGAAAGCATGATTTATGAGAGAAAAGATTTAAGAGAGGCAGGATTTAGGAGAGATATGATGTAGGAAAGCCAAGATTTAGGAGAGATAGGATTTAGGAGTGACAGGATTTAGAAGAGACAAAATTTAAGAGAGATAGGATTTAATAGAGATAGGATTTAGGAGAGATAGGATTTAGGAGAGACAGGATTTAGGAGATGCAGGATTTAGGAGAAACAGGATTTACGAAAGCATGATTTATGAGAGAAAAAATTTAGGAGAGGCAGGATTTAGGAGAGACAAAATTTAAGCGAGATAAGATTTAATAGAGATAGGATTTAGGTGAGATAGAATTTAGGAGAGGCAGAATTTAGGGTAGGTAACATTTAGAAGAGATAGGACTTAAGAGAGGCGGGATTTAGGAGAGACAGGATTTTGGAAAACATTATTTAGAAGAGAAAAAGATTTAGAAGAGGCGGCATTTAGGCGAGGCAGTATTTTAAGGAATAGGATTTAGGAAAGCACTATTTAGGGGAAACAAGAGTTATGTGAGAGAGGAATTGAAAGATAGCATCAACAGTTAGGAGAGGGATAATTTACAAGAAGCAAGACTTGAGTAAGAGAAGAGTTTAGAGAGACAAGTGTTAGGTGAGACAAGTTTTGGTAGAGATAAGAGTTAGGGGAAACAGGCAAGATTAGTTAGAATATACTGAATTTTAGGAGAAACAAAGGTATGATGAAAGAGAAAGGAAGTTAAGGGAGAGATGAGAGAAACAACAGTTAGGAGAGACTAAATTTAGTATAAACAAGAGTTGAGTGTTAGAGAGATTGAGAGAGAATGGAATTAGAAGAGAGAATTTAGGAGAATCAATAGCTACGAAAGAGAGAGAAAATCAGCGAGGTAGGTGTTGGGAGAGTCAGGAGTTGGGAGAGTCAAGAGTTGGGAGAGTCAGGAGCTAGTAATGGAAGATAAATTAAAAAGAATAATATCGAAAACCAGAACGAGGCAGAATGAGAAGCGGGAAAATCGTTGATCAGAGTAAAGAAGAAAAAATTGTTAATAAATGAAATTAAAAAGAAATTAGAATTAGCAATTAGCAGGAAGAAAAACAACAAGAGCGGTGATTGATTGGATTAAAACAAATGAATGCTGGGAGAGGGAAGGTGTGGCGGCTAACAATAACAAAAAAAAACTACAGCTTTGAAAAAAAAGAAAGAAAGAAAGAAAAAAGAAAGAAAGAAAGAAGGAAAAGAGAACGCGTTAAAAAACAAAAGAAATAAGAAAAGAGAAAAAAGCAAGATGGAAGAAAGAGGCGAGAATATGTAAGACCTTTATTGATCACCATTTGTCGTAACTATCAATAGATATAGAAGCCAATAACAGGAAATAATTTATAACAAATATGAAGATCCCAGTTTCGTTGTTTTTTTTTTTGTTATTTTTCTTCTTCTTTTCGTTACTGATCAACACGATACGACTACAAAAATACAGCCTCTGAGAAATTGCAATAAAAACTCACTCATATATATATATATATATATATATATATATATATATATATATATCAAAGATAGTATGAAGCCAAAAATTCTGTTATATATTTTATATGAAATATAGATATTCAATAATTTTAAATATTTGTTTTGTTTGCATTTATAACAGTGTGCAATATATATATATATATATATATATATATATATATATATATATATATATAGATATATATATAATACATTACATCAGTTGTTATAGAGAACTCATGAGATTGGTAATTGTATCATAAAAACAATAATTTGCAAATTAGTGTATGTAAATAAGCTTTTATAAAATAAGACATTCATTTATTAATACTGTCTTTCTGACGAAATCACGAACCTCCGAGTCGACTTTCGATAATTTTTATGAACTTTGTTACTACTGTTTCAATAATTATTGCTCTAAATTTCTATCGAGGATTTTATTCCCATAAAGTCGGTTTAACTTTACATACGTAGTTTTTTTTAAAAGTCATTTCATTCCAAACAAAGCAATAAAGTCATTAAGACGCAAAGGGTTACTTAAAATGAGAGAATATAAGGGAAAAAAGACATTGTTAAGGACAGTGAATAATAAGAGAACCGGAATTAAGAAGACATTTAAATTTTTGAAGTTGACTGGGAAGCAAAAAAAATGGAAGAGATTTCCACAAGCAAGATGCGTGATAGAAGAAACTGTTAGCATAGAACTTACAGTAACATCTATCCATTTTAACTTACAGTAACATCTATCCATTTAACTGTAAAATGATGAGACCTTGCCGCAAATCTAATACTGCTCTTAAATTCATGAAATCTAGGTACCATCTAGTTATATAATATAAATGGATCGCTCTCAACAGAAAAATGTCAGGCATTTTCACATTAGTTTTTTGTTGTTGTTGTTGTTGTTGTTGTTGTTTTATTTTACTATGATGTTCAGCCTGTACAAGACCCAAGCGCCACTCGGGGTAGTGCGTTATAGAGTAAAAGACACCGCCCCAAGAAAGGTGATAATGTCACCAAGACGCAACGGGCCACCGGAAGTGAAAGAGAATGAAAAGAAGGGAAACGGAGACCTAATCCTAAACAGAAAGCAGGCGATAAACTTCTACTCCTGTTCCAAAGAACGGGTAGGATGTGAACCGGGCGATAGACAAATTTATCTACTCCTATTGGGGAAGAAATATGTAAATAAATTTGTAAAATTTCAGAGTTTTAGGCGGAGCCATTAGAAGTCAGGACGATATGCAAATCTATTTTTTGTTTTGTTTTATTTTTGTTGTTTTGTTTTTCTTGTTTGTTTTTTTTTTTGTTTTTTTTTTTATTCTTTTTAACACCATATCCTTTCAGGCGAGTATGACGCTCCACGATGTCTATTCCTTATCTTTAAGTACGGAGTAAATAAATTTCGCGATTAGACATTTATGGAAAACAAAAATTTCGAATTTTCTTTTCTCCATCTTTTTTTTTCTTTTTTGGCGGGAGTAGCACAAAGAAAAGCCATATGCTTTTCTAACAAAAATAAGGCGTATACATTTTAGAAATATAGTTTTACACAAACTATTACAAATATTTACGGCTAGACATTTGAGCCAGTATTTTGGAAAAGCAGATTCGAAATTAATCTGGATTGCTGAAAGTTCAAACAGATTCAAAGCAAAATTTTTTTAATCTAACGTTTCTTTAAAGGAAAGGAAACTACTGACAAGAAAGGAAAGCTTAATTTAAAAATTAAAAAAATAATAATAATCTGATGATATCGAACCTGAATTGATGTTTTCAAGGACATCAGAGAGAATTTGAGTTGATCATCAGCAAACGCCAATCATCTGGCTACTTGCAAAGAAATTAACTGAGAAGGCAATTAAAAAAGTATTTAGACGGCCATTACGGCAGTGCATCGGCCATTAGTGAATAAAGCAAACCAAACTAAAAAAAAAAGGCGGGAAGTGCGGTAGAAATGAAGAGAAAATTTGTATGAAAGAAAAGAAAAGAATAAGATATTTTATTCTCTTTGCTACCCGACGTTGTATTTCCAGTTCATCCCAAATAGAGAAAAAGGCACAGAGAGAGAGGGAGAGAGAAAGATAGAGAGAGTATACATGTGTGTGTGTGTGTGCACTTGTGCGTGTGCGAAAGCGAGAGAGAGGGAGAGAGGGGAAAATAAATTCAGAACGTAGAGTGAGTGAGTGACTAAAAGACGAAGTCTTTTAAAGTAGGAGAGGAAAAATATGGTGGCGTTATTGGTTCTTTACGTCATTTCGTTTGTTTCTCGAACACTCTGTTTCTCTTATCCTCCTTCTCTCAGTCTTTCCCTATCTATCTATCTATCTATCTATATATATATATATATATATATATATATATATATATATATATATATATAGCTGACCTCATCCAGCCTTCAGACATATTTGCTTTTATTTTTTATTGCTGTTTTTCCAAAATATTTTTTAGTCTTATCTCATATCTACACACACACACACACACACACACACACACACACACACACACACACACACACACACACACATATATATATATATATATATATATATATATATATGTCTATCAAGCTATGACAGTGTCTTCATTTCTACCAATTTCTGATCGTCTGTCCCCCGCCACACACAGGCGCAACATATATGTCTCGAAAGAGAGCGACACATACACACGCATAAATATGTATGCGTGCGTGTTTGTGTGTGTGTGTGTTTTATGAGCCTCGGTGTTTGTGTACGTGTATGCGTGTTTGTCTGCAGTTTTGGTTGAAGACCAAAGAAATGTTTGTGTTCAAACACAACTCTATCAGCACAAAATTAAAACTCTTCGATAATGAGACGCCAGTAGACCATTTATGTTTAGTTTCTCCCCAGAAACCAGAAAAAATCGGTTTATACTGCAGGAAAATTAAATAAGTTTTTTTAAATTAAGAACTTTTGGTACTCTTCTACCAAACTACGTAAATTAAAAAATTGCTGCCCAAATAGATAGATAGATAGATAGATAGATAGATAGATAGATAGATAGATAGATATGAGCAGAATGAGATAGATAGATAGATAGATAGATAGATAGATAGATAGTGTGAACATAGTCATCAACATTTTCACGCATCAAGCTATCCTCAAGTATATTCAAGATTCATATATATATAAGACGAAATGCGTCGGCTAAGTTTTCCTTCTGCCTTTTTTTACATACATACATACATATATATATATATATATATATATATATATATATATATATATATATATATATATATAAAAGGGAACTTTGAAGTCAACACTGAGAGGTGACAGGCTGTTTCATGATAGACGCAATAGACAGGCCACGCTATACCTCTGATATTGAGCACTTTATCCCATAAATATAGCACTTCTTAAAAGTATATTTCTTCATATATATATATATATATATATATATATATATATATATATATATATATATATATAAGTATATGATTGGTGTATACGGAATGAATTCCAATAACCAAAAATTACTATTCTTAAAAGAGTGCTGAATACAAAAGTAGAGCAGATATGATTATTTATTTAAAAATTATAACATAAATATAACATATTTATGTTATAATTATAACATATTTATGTTATAATTTTAAAATAATTATATATATATATATATATATATATATATATATATATATATATATATATATATATATATATATATATATAATTGATAGACGCAAGAGTAAATGTATGAAACAATTTGCAAGCCTTTTTTTAGATATATATATCATTTAATTTTCACTTCTCATCATATTGTTGTTCCAAAGAAGTGGGATGTCTACATCATCTTACACACACTCTCTCTCTCTCTTTTCTTTTCCCAATCCCATTTGTCTTCATCACTTTCTCAATCTTTTGTCCTCTTTCCCATCCTGTCAACTTTATTTGTCTTTCTTTGTCGTAATCTCTCTGTCTCCTTCTCGCCTTTTTCTTTTGCAAAACTTGTTCGCCATTTTTTTTTCTTTTAGAATACTTCTTTCGATTTCTTTAATTCATTTTGTAAAAAGGCCTTATTTTTCAATTATTTCAAACATTTTTAATTCGACTAACAAACCAATAAATGCCGTTATAAAAACAGACTTAAAGCGAAGCAAATTTGTTTTTTGTAGTTTCTTTTTTTTTCGTTTAAAAAAAAAACTACAAATAAAAAAATGAAAATAAAAAACTAAAAGAAGAAACAAGCATCAATCGTTTCTCGTCTTCCCTTCCCATCTGCTCTTCTCGCTTTTTCTCATCTGATGGTCACGTGACGTTGTGTGTTCCTCATTAATTCCCGCGAAAATGGCGTCTTTCTTTTTTCCTTCTCTCTCTTATTTGTTATTTTTCTCTCTATTGCTCTTCATTTGAAAAAAAAACACCTTTTGCTGTTCATCAAATGAAAAGAAATTAACTTTTGCCAAGCCAAGTTTTCATAAAATAATTTTTTAAAAGAAATCTTTTTAAATAAAAATAAGTAAATGCAAAAAGAAAGAAAGAAAGAAAGAAAGATTTCGGTGAAAAATGAAGAAAAATAAGCAGACAAGTTTAGCCAGAAGAAAGAATCGATAAAAGAGGATGAAGAAAGACATAGAGAGAGAAATTGAGGGATGAGAATGAGAAAATTTGAATGAAGTAAGGAATGGTAAATATACATATATATGAAATTGGGAGAGAAAGTAAACGTGAAAAAAAAAAAAAAGAAAAGAAACATTTACTAAGCGTAGCTAAGATGTTGCACAAGTTCGAAAGTATAGACCACCCAATGAGGCTCTAACTCACTATTGAGTTGTAATTGATCAAGCAAGACAAGTTTTGTTAACCATTACACTATGTTGAAGTGCCCAAAGAGTGTCAATGAATATATAAAAAAATGAAAAAATAAGGAGATACAATGCATGGAACAGACTGTGATAGATAGATAGATAGATAGATAGATAGATAGATAGATAGATAGATAGATAGATAGAAACAGATTGACATAGAAAGAAAAAAACAGATTGAGATAGATAGATAGATAGATAGATAGATAGATAGAAAGAAAGAAAGAAAGAAATAGGTAGATAGATAGAAACAGATTGAGATATATAGATAGATAGATAGATAGATAGATAGATAGATAGATAGATAGATAGATAGATAGATAGAAAGAAACAGATTGACATAGAAAGAAAGAAACAGATTGAGATAGATAGATAGATAGATAGATAGATAGATAGATAGATAGATAGATAGATAGAAACAGATTGACATAGAAAGCAAGAAACAGATTGAGATAGATAGATAGATAGATAGATAGATAGATAGATAGAAAGAAAGAAAGAAAGAAAGAAAGAAATAGGTAGATAGATAGTAACAGTTTGAAATAGATAGATAGATAGATAGATAGATAGAAACAGATTGACATAGAAAGAAAGAAACAGATAGATAGATAGATAGATAGATAGATAGATAGATAGATAGATAGATAGAAACAGATTGACATAGATAGATTGATAGATAGAAAGAAAGAAAGAAAGAAACAGATTGAGAAAGAAAGAAACAGATAGATAGATAGATAGATAGATAGATAGATAGATAGATAGATAGATAGATAGATAGATAGTATTGCGAAAGAAGATAGAAGGAAATATTCAGAAAGAAAAAACAAAAGATTTTAAGTATAAAACAACTTTCTTCTTTCTTTTCTTTTTTTTAATATTACAGAAAAAAATATTTCATAAAATGTACGAGAATCGAAATAAGAAATAAAATAATTGCCGAAAAACAAAAAACAAAAAACAAATGAGTAGCTTCAAAAGAAAAACGGAAATAAAACGAAATTTAATGAAAAGGGCGAAACGAAACTGTAAAAAATGTCCAATCCTATTTTTATGTCAACTTCAGGATCACTTTTTTTCTTCTTCCGTCTCCTTTCACCTATTGCGTACATCGAAAGCACACATTTCTCTGTACGTTTATTGGAGCTCATTGAAGTATATATATGGTGGAGTTTGTTGTCTCCCTGTGAGTGATTTTTTTTTAATACCATTACACACCTATACTAATTCAGTACATCGTGTTAGCTTCATGGGCAAATGTTTTGACGAACGGAAGTCTAAAACGAAGGACGGTTTTCAGTAGAACGTTGTTCTAGATTGATCCCAAGATGCACATGATCATCAAGGTGTGTCCTTTGTGGCTTCTCGAGGCCAAAAAGGAGTGACTTAATGAAATATTATGTTACATGGTACCAGTAGAAGAAAATCTCTGCTCTATTGCATATTTCCTATCTTGTGAGTCGTACTAGAGAAAAGGGGAATGTATATTATTTACATTATTCGGACTATTGTCCTCATCTTTGTCGCCATATTTATCACAACGTTTCTGCCGTTATACGCTCCGGCCTTCTTCAGGTGGTTGGAATGTCGAACTGAACCCTTTATTTCGCTCACTGGATCTAACTAATGTCTTTATCTTGAGGACACGTGGCACAGTGGATAAAGGCGTTAGATCCAGTGACAGGACCCAAAGAATGTGAGTTCAATACCCAACTAAGGCAGTGGAGAACTTTCAGAGGGAAATTAACGGAAGATAACTGATAACTGACATCCATTAAAACATGGCACGTGGATCTAGAACAGTCTACCCCAGTGAGCGAAATAAAGGGTTCAGTTCGACATTCCAACCATCCGAAGAAGGCCGGAGCGTACAACGGCCGAAACGTTGTAATAAATATGGCGACAAAGATGAGGAGAATAGTCCGAATAATGTAAATAAGGTACATAATACCTCATCTCAGAAATATAGACAGATACTAAAGGAATGTATTCGAAGATCTCCTTCTTTCCAAGATATAAGGGACCTGTTGTGGTAGAATCCACCTAATTTGCATAGTGGAGTACCGACCATATAAATATGGTTGGTACCGGGAAGACGGGGGGAGGAATCAAGAGATTCAATCCAGAGACTCTGCCCGACTGCGACTAAGTCAACACATTC